>JBBJLS010077836.1:0-26537 GCA_037577275.1 Bryconaethiops microstoma
ACGTTTGCTCGTGGAAAGGAAACCCCGCGATTTTCGGGGGTTTGCTGTATATATATATATGTGTGTGTGTGTGTGTGTGTGTGTGTGTGTGTAAATTCAATTGTGTATGTAATTATGGATAGTTGATGGAAAGAGAGTGAGTGAATGAAGATGTGTGTGTGTGTGTGTGTGCGCGTGTGTGTGTGTGTGTAAATACATCTGCAAACATGTGAATGCACAAATTCCTGAGAGTGTCTGTGTACATGCGATTGCACTTCCACCCATTTTAAGCACAAGCATGACGAATACAGATCCTTTCCCAGCCGTCCGCGGTCGGAGCTCCAGTCTGAGCTCGCGCTGGGCTGGTGTGGGCCAGGCTTGCAGCAGGAGCTCATGGAAGCGGTGGCGTGAAAATTCTTGCCTTCTCATATCAGCGCTGAATAAAAACACAGAGCAGAGTTCCTGCAGTCGTCTGCGCTGGAGACCCGACACGTTGATGCGAGGATGCAGGAGGGGAGCGCGAGGTTCTGGGGCAGCGTTTCTGCTTCTCCTGCACTCTTTTTCCTTGAATACAGAAAGGAAATCCCTCTCTCTCCTCCCCCCTTTTTACCTCTTGTTGCTCTCGCAATCCCTTCAAACAAACTCGTTTAATGAAAATACATTCCTGAGTTTCATGGACTTAATGGATTTTCTCCTCCTGGCTGCCGGAGGATTTGGGCCGAGCGCCGACGCTCCTTCAGCATAACGCCAGAAGTGCTGACACTGGCAGGGAGAGAGAAAAGAGGGAAAGACTGTAAAAGAAAGAGTGTGTTTATGGCGTCCCACCAGCTTGAGGTTTGGGTGTTGGTGGGGGTGGCAGCAGCAACCCTGAAAAAAAGAATTACTATATATATGTATATGTGTATATATATTGTGAGCTGATTAGAAAAGCACAGGTCTGGTTCCAGATTTCTGCTCGATGACTCCAGTCATTGTGTGGATTAATGGATAAATACATACTCTATATGGACAAAAGTATTGGGACGCCTGGCCATTACACCAACAGGGACTTAAATGACACTGTATTCAGATCCATAGACTATAATCTGGAGTTTAATCTGGAGTTGGTCCCTCTTTGCACCTCTAGAAAAGGTTCTTCTACACTGAAGACCTCCAGCACGTCTTTATGGAGCTGCTTTGTGCACTGAGACACAGTCATGCTGGAATAGAAAAGGTTCTTCACCAAACTGGGTCCACAGAGTTGGATGCATGGTGTTGTCCAAAATGTCTTAGTCTGGTAAAGCATTAAGATTGTCTTTCACTGCAAGTAAGGGGCCCAAATCCTGAAAAAATATGTGCGTCCCAATACCCATATAGGGTATTAAGGCTTATTTTTGCTTTGGTCAGTTTCCTCCCAGAAAGTGTTATAACAACTGACACTTCCTGGAATAAGCATTTATAGTTGTTTATTTAATTCATGCCAGTTGAGTGTTTGTCAGTTGCTATGAGAGGGTTATGAAGGTGTTGTGTGGCCTTATGATTGCTGCCCTACACTAAAGTGTTTATTACTGATCTGATAAGAGAAAAGACATAGTAATGCAATGTTTTGATGTTCATTGGTGAAACATAAATAAAAATATTATACAGTCACAGATACATACAAACACACCACCACCACCAATCACCACACATTCTCCACCTGACCTCTTCTGTATTGTTCTGTAAGACACTTTTTGCCCATTTTCTCAGGTGTCTTTTTCATTTCTGGTCATACGAGGACTGGTCATTTCTAAAGGTACCCCAGAAACCCACTGTCATGGAGGCAGACACGAATGACTGAAAGTAACCCAGTTGTAGTGTGATGGAAGAGCCCAGACGCGGATACACAAGAGACAGCCGGTAGACCATGCAATTTAGTCTGAGAATGCTCCCTATGAGGAGTAAAGATTCCCACCAAGGAACCTGTGTTCTCAAATGCACACAGAAGGGTAAGAGAGAGAGTTTGTGTGAACTAGAGTACTCACGGTATCGATAGGAGAAGTGCTGACATGATGGGGCATCACACTCCAATGTCTGTGTGCAGAGAAGTACCTACTTCCTGTTTATATACCCTGGACTTGAGTCACTTCTGGTGCCCATTGACATCACATGACCTGGTGCATGTGACAGTACCCGCGCCTCCAGGACCGTCCCCAGACGGCCCAAGCTGAGAAGATACCCGACAATGATAGTCCTGGATGAGCGAGGGGTCCAAGATGAAGTGACCCGGAACCCAGGACCGTTCTTCCAGACCATAGCCTTCCCAGTCGACGAGGTACTGGGTGCCACAGCCACGGTGTTGCGAGGCCAGGATCCGCTGGATGGTGTAAGCAGGACCACCGTCAATGATCTGACTCAGAGGAGGAGCAGGAACCTGGGGAGACAGCGAAGGAAAAAAAACGGTTTAAACTGGGACATATGAAAAACAGGATGGATTCTTAGAGAGGCAGGCAGGCAGGCAGGCAGCCGGAAGGTGACAGGGTTGATCTGCTTGATGATCTTGTAGGGGCCAATGCAGCGGGGTGACAGTTTCTTGGAGTCAGAGTGGAGTTTGATGTGACGAGTGGAGAAGTAAACCCTGTCACCTACATGGAACAATCATCCCGGAGGGTGCCGGCGGTGATGTTGCTGTGTATAGCGAGCGTTGGCATGAAGGATGGACTTCCTGGCTTGCGTCCAGATCCGCCGGCACCTGCGGACCAACTGTTGGGCAGATGGTACATCAGCCTCCGGTTCCTGATGTTCAAACAGCGGAGGCTGGAAACCATACCATACCTCAAAGGGCTGAGTCCGGTGGCAGAGGAGGTGACGATGTTGTGAGATAGTTCTGCCCAGATGAGGTAGCAAGCCCAGGAGTGCTGCTGATTAGCCACAAAGCAATGGAGAAAGCGCTCCAGCTCTTGGTTGGCCCGCTTCGTCTAACCATTAGTCTGCAGGTGGTATCCTGATGAGAGGCTGGTGGTGACATTGATCAGACGGCAGAAGGCACTTCAGAAGTTGGCCATGAACTGGGGCCATCTGTCCGTATGTCCTTGGGGAACCCATGTATTTGGACTATGTTCTCGATAACCAATTCAGCAGTGGTCTTAGCTGTGGGGATTCCGGTCAGAGCCACCAGGTGCTCCAGCCTTGGAGAACCGGTCGACGATTGTGAGAATGGTGTTCATCCCTTGAGGCTCCGGTAACCCAGTCACGAAATCCAGTGCTATATGGGACCAAGGACAATGAGGAACTGGGAGTGGTTGGAGAGATCCAGTAGTGGTCGTGCTAGGTGATTTAGATCTTGCGCATTCCTCACAAGCCTGAACGAAGGTTTTGGTGTTAGGAAACATGCTGGGCCAGAAGGCCCCCTGGAGAAGCGACAGAATCTGTGATGTTCCGGGGTGACCAGCAAGAGCAGAAGAGTGAGCTCATTGGAGAGCTTTTTGACGGATGCCACTGGGTACGAATAACCATCCAGGAGGAGTATTGGCCGGAGGAGGTTCCAAGGCATGCCCCTGGCGGACTCTGTCTTCTAACCCCCACCGGAGAGGAGCCAGGAGGACTTGACATGCGCAGAGTCTGTCCGCGGACTCTCCATCTGCTGCTGGCGAGAGAGAGCATGAGCTTTCATGTTCTTGGACCCTGGATGATATAAGAGACAGAAATTACATTGTTTGAAGAACAATGCCCACCATGCCTGCCTGGGGTTGAGTTGTTTGGTAAGCTGGACAGATATGAGGTTCTGATGGTCCGTCCAAACTGTGAATGGGTCACCGTCACCCTGGAGCCAGTGATGCCATTCTTCTAGAGCCGACTTGATGGCCAACAACTCGCGGATCTAGTTTCTGTTCTGGACCTCACTGCAAGAGGATGGCTCCTATGTCCACATCGGAAGCGTCCACCTCGACAACGAATGGCTTGGAAGTATCTGGATGCAGGAGGATGGGAACACTGGTAAACTGGTTGCAGAGGGTCTTGAAGGCCTTGACGGCGAGTGGGTTGAGAGAGAAACAACCAGAATGAGGTTTGGTGAGAGCCATCAGAGGTGCCACAGTTGAAGTGATTCCCCGGATGAATCGCCGATGGAAATTGGCGAACCCCAGAAAACATTGCAGCTGTTTAAGCGTCATGGGTAGGGGCCAAGAATGCACAGTCTCCAGCTTCTGGTGATCCATGGCCACACCCTGAGAGGAGATGATGAAGCCAAGGAATATGGTGGTGTGTTGGTGGAAGGCACATCTGGTGGGCCAGCAACCTCTTCAGGATTGTCCTGTGCTGGGTGTGTTCTTCAGTGGTCTTGGAATAGATGAGAATGTCATCCAGATAAGCGGAAAACCATTTTTTCCAGTAAGTCTCTGAGAACGTCATTAATGAACTGCTGAAAAGCAGCAGGACTGTTTCAAAGTCCAAACGGCATTACGAGGGTTTCAGGCAGTCTTCCACTCATCGCCCTCTGAGATGCAGACCAAGTTGTAGGTGCTCGATAGGTCCAGTTTGGTGAAGATGTTGGCACCAGAGAGGGCGTCCAGGGCAGTATTGGTAAGGGGAAGTGGATGACGGTTCCCTGGGTGCCTCATTGGCGGCAGCTCACTGCTTCACTTGGTGAATGGGTTAAATGCAGAGAAATCATTTCACTGTGTGTTGTACTTTTTGGACTATGCATGTGATAAATAAAGAATCTTCTTCATCTTCTTCTAATCAGTATCTCATAAAGCAGAATGAGGTGCTTGTGTAGGAATTTAACAGACACTGGCATGGAATGGTTGTCACTCATAGAGATTCTGATTTCAAAATAAATAGCAGTGGTCTGGTTTTTCCTGCGCTGTATATACACGAACAAATATTTGAGTATAGTTTATTATAATAATATAATATTGTTAGAGTGAAATTATACTGGTTTGTGGGTGTGAAACAGCGCCCCCTGCTGCCTACAGGCTGAAACCCCAAACACCACCCCTTTCCGTTCTGAACTACAAACACTTGTTGCTTTTAGGGGGAAATACTGACTGTTTCTTCCTCATTTAACGTGCTGCGTTTCTGAATTGAAATATAATGAAGTAAATCATTCCAAAAAAAGGACAAAATCAATAGTGGCAGAGGAGCTTTGAGTTTGTCTAAGTGGAGTTTAAGTAAACACGGTTCTGTGTGGTGTTTGTGGTTGAAGCGGCGCCCTCTGGTGGCCTTTCAGTGTTTACTGAACTCACACACTTTCTGACCACTCTGGATTATGTGCAGATAAACAACAATGAGTTGAAAAGATAAAATACGTTCAAAGGTAATTCAAAGCATGTACTAAAATATATTATAGCGCCTAAACAAAGGAGAAAGCTGAGGCTCACTTACACCCTACTGTTTTTATATTGTAGGAGACTGGCATGCAAAAAAAATGCAGAAAAAGTATGTAAATGCAAGATGGACTGTAAACACAGTGCATTGAAAGAGCTGTAAAACAGCTCACACAGCAGGCGGACTCATGTAAATATTAACTGAATTATAGCAAACACCATCACCAAGCCAACACAGCAGCTCACAGCCAATGAAAAGTCTTTACCTGCAGAAAGCAAGAGGATGCTCCAAACTAGTAGGGTCAGTCTTGACATGGCTGTGGTCAGCAGGGACAAACTGAGTGAACCTGGAGATGTGTGCAGAGAAGACTCTGTTTGTAAAGCTCCATCACAACAGGCCACTTCTACGGTGCATCTTCATCCATGCAAGTGTGCGGGACTGACTGTGGTAATGCTGGGATCAGAGCGGGGCAGATCCACAGGATTAGGCTAATACACTTACACACCTTGCACACGGGCCCCGGGCCACTGGCTAATTCAGACGTCACACTTGCGAACCTCACAGACCTCACACAGGCATGTGGCCTTACATAACACACTTGAGGAGCTATATCTGCAAAGCGACTGATTTAGACACAAAGTAAATCAAGCAAAGGCCCAGCACCATTTAACTGTTCATTGAAAGGGCAATCAAGTGGATCAGAGGTAAACCGAGTGGTTCAGAGTGGATTTGAACTGTTCACAGTGGTGGTGAATGGAACCAGACGTCTGCCTCTCAAAGATCCCTAACAGGAAATTATTCCATTAAATGGTTGTGAATGCGCTGTCTGATGCCTGTGTCGTTGTTCTACCAGAGTTTTGAGAAGATTTGGGCCTAAAATTAAACCCTTTCATGTTGGAGGGACACACGCAGGGCGGAGTGTGACAAAATAGTCCCAAAACTGATTTAGTTCTGAACTGTCACTATTTTACCATCATCAACACCCATATAAACACTCAGAGACACGTGGAGCCTCACTGGGGCTCGATAGTGAATAAAACGGCTGTATTTGTGTTGGAGACGTCTGGTTCCATTCACCACCACTGGAAAGAAATCTGAGTTTGTAAGTTTCTCAACTTTTAAATTGTGGGGGAATTTAGACAAACTGGTGGATTTTTACCCACTTAATGAAACTGAACTAATTTTCAAACCAAAGCTCATTGCAACACTGTGCAGCCAATAATAATAATAGTAATAACGACAACATTAATAATAATAATAATGATGATGTAATAATAAAACTTTTAATACATAACATAAAGAGGGAGAAAAAATAATTCTATGAAAAAGTAAGTTTTAAAAGGCAAGTTAGTGGTTTGAAACGTTTATTTTGGTTATTGTTAATATTGTTACCAATGTTAAAACAACAACAATGGAGAGAGTAAATAAATCAAATTTAAAAACAACCTTGGGAAGGTTGTTAACTTTACTTATTAAGGAGGCCAATTCAGAGAAGAGGATTAAATAATCTCAATGTAACACACAATATCAGTTAACTGTGGAATCCAGTATACATTCAGTATTTATTTATTTATTTGTTTGTTTGTTTATTCATTTATTCATTCATTTCTTTGGACAAAACTGCAAATAACAAACGTTTGATTATAAAGAGACAGAACTGTGTAATGAAGCTCAGCAGGTTATAGAATCAAAGTGTACTGAAAGAAATAAGAGTGTTCATCCACATTATCAGGCTGCGTCTCTTTAAACTACATTAACCATAATGCTGCGTTCCAAATGAAGCATCGTTCCTACTGTTCTTTTACTCAACATTAACTTTTTTTCACACATTTAAACAACACAACAACAAAATATTTGTTACAGAAACCCAAGCAGGGTGAATAAAAAATAAAACATAACAAAATAAAACGATATATTTATCAACGTATGACGCAACAGGAGATTCGACAGCCAGCCAATCGCGTGGCGGCTTATTGAGACGTGCCGCGGTGCCAGTGTAGGAGGGTGGAGCACTGCTTGTTTTGTTTCAGTTTTGTGGGTAAAAACCGGTTCATGATGTCGTTTTCGACGCTGAGGGGTGGCAGATCTAGCAGGGACATCTAGAGAAACCGCTTCACAAGGTAGGAACGAGAAAAAGAGAATACAGTGCCACATTTTCAGCCTTTTCCAAAGGCCCCGGATGGTCGTGTGTCGAAATTCTCCTCTCGAGGGGGGGCAGGGGGAAGGGGCTCCGCAAGGGGAGTCCGAGAAATGAATGGAAATGAACCGGGTCTGGGCTGACTTTGCGTAGTTAAGACCAATGCATGTGTGTTTTAGACTTTTCTGTCCCCTGTGGCAGCGACCGACCTCCCAGTAATGCCAGTGATATTTTTACTGCAGCCCCCAGTGGCAGGACTTATTCTTCCAAGAGTGGAAGCTGTTATAGCTGCAATGGAGGGGACCAACTCCACATTAAAGTCTATGTATTTGAATGTAATGTGATGGCCTGTGCATCTGCCTCTGTCCACTATAAAGGCAGCAGACTGTCATATACTATACTATATGGAAAAAAGTATCGGGACACACCTCTTAAATATTGAATTCAGATGGCCCCCTACTTCCAGTGAAGGGCAATCTTAACGCTTCAGCATACCAATACATTTTGCCATGCTTCCAACGTTTTGGGGAAGAACCTTTTCTATTCCAGCATCACTGTGCTCAAAGCAAGTTCCATAAAGACATGGTTGGATGAGTTCGGTGTGGAAGAACTTGACTGGCTCGCACAGAGCCCTGACCCCAAGCCCACCCAAGCCCACCCAACACCTTTGGGATGAACAGGAACAGGGATTGCGAGCCATCAGTGCCTAAACCTCATAAATGTTCTACAAAATGAATGGGCACAAATCCCCACAGAAACTCCAAAATCTTGTGGAAAGCCTTACAAGAAGAGTGGAAGCTGTTTTAGTTGAAGGCTGGGACCAACTCCATAATAATGTCTATGTATTTGAATGCAGTATCAGTAAATTCCCTGTTGATGTAATGGTCTGGTGTCCCAATAAGTTTGTCCATATAGTGTATTTGGCAGCTCATTACACCCAGAATGCTTTAAGGAAGTGTTCAATTTGGGCTTATCAATATGCAAATCAGTTAACTGTATAGCAGTGTCACAATGCAGTGCAAACAGCCAGTGAATCTGTTATATGACTTTACACTGTGATGAACAGCAGGAAAGCGTATTTTGCACTGTGATGGCAAATGCATTTATTTATTTGCATTATTTAAGAAAATAGAGTTATTTAAGAGAATAGAGTTGGGGAGCTTGAGGATCATCAAGTCATTTTTAACATTTTGAGAAATTCTTGACCCCAGACCAGAAAATAGTAACAAGGCTGAAAATGTGTGCATTGTTATGCCCTTAGTCTACAACCAGTTTGCAGTCTACCATGTCACAAAACATATAGATTCACATTAATTCATTTTTTCCACTCAACATTCAGATTCCCGGTGTGGATGCAGCTTTGCATCTGAACCATGAAGGCGAAAAAGAAAGCCAACCCAACCCGACACCCCACAGTAAAGAGAAGAGGAAGCACCTGCACTGATTGGACAGGATCTGTGCCTGCAGAACCCGTGGAAGAATGTGAGGACCGTGCAGATGTGGGTTCTATGGTCACCACCGAAACACCTCAGGAATTGCGTCGTTTGAGTATTTCCCAAAGCGATGGCTGTTTCTTCAAATTCCTGAACAAGGACAGGCAGGTGAGCCCATCGTTTTGTGACATCGCCATTACCGTGCATGGGAAAACCTACCACGCCCACAAGGTGGTGCTGGCATTCGGCAGTAGCTATTTCCATGCTAAGCTGAGTGAAAACCCGGATCTGGACTGCGTCACCATCGACAATGTGGAGAGCTTCACCTTTGGTCAATTGCTGGACTTCCTGTACACCTCTGAAATCGAAGTGGAGGAGAGCCAGATCCCTCCTTTAGCAGAGGCCGCCTGCTTCTTCGACATGATGGAGGCTGTGAATCTTTTAGCAGGGGAGGTGGAGCCAGCTCCAGGACAGGTAGCTGAGGAGGAAGGGGAGGAGGAAGAGCCTGAAACATCTCCAGGTGTTCAGAAGCCTCAGACTGAAACTCAGTGTTCGTTTTGTGGTCGGACGTTCCGCTACAAGAAGTCGTTAGATAACCATGTGTCTAAGATGCACAGCATTAGGTCCCACAATGAACAAGCGGAGGATGTGGTCCTTGAAACCACAAACCCCCTGCTCAGCACCCGCAAATCTGGAAGAAATAGAAGGAATCTGATGAAGCAGGAGACCAGGAATGACTTTGAAATGAAGAGCAATGGCCAGCAGGCTAATGCAGATGAAGAGGCCACGTCTGTTGAGGAGGAAGAGGAGGAGGTAGCAGAAGATAATGGAGATCGTGGTGGTGACCACAATCATGAGCAAGAGCAGGGAGAGCAAATAAATAAAAGTATAGAAGAGGCAGGAGCTCCTGCGGAGCACAAGGTCAGTATAAGGATTGGGGAAGATGAGGAATGCAGGAAAGCCGGTGAAGCTGAAGGTGATGGTGGTGATGATGGTGAAGCTCTTGGGACGTCCGTAGGTCAGGAGACTGAACTGAACTCCAGCCGTGTGGCTAAAGCACAGGGTTCAGCCGAGCAGGTCAAAGGCCACATTTACCCAGAGGGTCTGGCACCAGTCATCATCCAGAGCTCAAGCAAGAAGACCCTCAAATGCCCCAAGTGTGAGAAGACATTTGACCGTATAGGTGAGAAAACCATACAGTGAAAGCATATACATGTGTATGTAATATATTTCTGTACAACGTGCTGGCCATGTTCACAGTAGATGCAAAAGTAGTTTACTATTAAAAATGAACTTGAATATTTTAATATTCTTTAGCTGTAATACAAATCAGGGCATGTTTTCACTACAGTAACTGTTTGGACGTTTTATTTGATTGTTGATTTTATTATTATTAATATTGTTATTTTTTTTATTATTAACAGTTATTGCAAATACACAAGTTTATTATTGCAAAACATATTTATTATTATTTGCCACAATATTAATTGTTTTTATAGGAAAATATGAGAGTCACACCAGAGTTCACACAGGAGAAAAACCTTTTCAGTGCGATATCTGTCAGCAGCGGTACTCCACCAAGTCCAACCTCACTGTGCACAAGAAGAAGCACACTGGTGATGCGCCCATCCAGAGGAAAGACCACCAATGCCCCTTCTGCAACAAACTCCATGCCAGCAAGAAAACGCTGGGCAAGCATGTCAGAAGGTCAATGTGAAATTATGCACATTTTTTATTGTTTGTTGCAGTCACAGACTGTGAATTTGAGCCTGAGAGCCATACTGTTACTTAAAATTATTTGCAAAAGGAATAAAATAGAAAGAACCCAAAAATGGCCCGCGATTGACTGGAAACCTGTCCGGGATGCTTCTGTGCCTTTTGCTCTATGATTACTGGGATAGGCTCCAGCACCATCACCCTTTTTAATTGAAGTGGCTCTGAGAATGGATGTATGGATGGGTCAATGGGTGGACGTTTAGATGTGTGGGTGGATGAATGTTTAGATAGGTGGGTGGATGGATATTTAAATGGGTGAGTAGCTGGATGTTTAGGTGGATGGATTGATGGGTAGATGGATGTTTTAAAAGAATGGGTGAATGGACGGGTAAATGGGTCAATGGGTGGATGGGTTAGTGGGTGTATGGATGTTTAGATGGGTGGGTGAGTGGATGGATTGATGGCTCAGTTGGTGGATGGATCTTTTAAAAGGATGGATGCATGGATGGGGTTAGTGGGTGTATGGATGTATTGATGGGTGGGTGGATGGATGGGTCAGTTGGTGGATGGAGGTTTTAAAAGGATGGATGGATGGGGTCAGTGGGTGGATGGTTAATGTGTGTATGGATGTTTAGATGGGTGGGTGTATGAATGTGTAGATGGATCAGTGGGTGGATGGATGGATGTTTTTTTAAAGGATAGGTAGATGGTCAATGGGTGTACAGATGTTTAGATGGGTGGTTGGATGGATGGGTAGATGGATCAGTGGATGGATGGGTTGGTAGGTGGATATGGATGGATGGATTGGTAGGTGGATGGATGGGTAGATGGGTCAGTGGGTGTATGGATATTTGGATGGGTAAATGGATGAATGGGTGGATGGATGTTTGGATGAACTGGAAAACTGTAAAGACTAAAATTTCTAAGTCTCAGCATCAACTTCTTTTTGTACAAGAAGGGCAAAAAAGTATTTTAATTTAATTAATTTGTTTGTTTGCTAGCACACAGAATTTGAAATCGGCTCTTAACAAATTTTAGTTTAAACACAAACTTTTATTTGATGTTTTATCAAACTCTTTTAATACTGAAAAATTGTATACAATTGTTAACCTTAATTTAAACATGTAAAAGTAATTTAGTCACTATAAAATTAAGTACCCAGTTTCAGTTCATAGCACGTTTGTGACTCTTGGTATGGTGTGTTTCTGTACGGGACTCTATGAGTGAATCTCATCGACCTCTCTGTGCAGGTTCCATCACGAGCGCATGCAGGAGTTTGTGAGTATGAGGAAGAGGAAAAGTGAAGGGTGGAAGTGTGATGTGAGTTCTTGTCTTACTCTGTTCTACATGACGTACCATTAGCAACACAGTCTTTGTATTTGTGTGCACGCGCTTGTGTGCGTGTGTATGTATGTGCGTTTGTGTTAATCGTAGTAAAATGGATCAGCATGTGGAACCGTGAGCTGCTGTGTTTTCGACTAAAAATCTCAACTCATTGCATTTTGGACTATTTCTGGTGGTCACAATAAATCACATTAAAATGTGTGTGTATATATACCTCAGATAGGTAGCTTACAAGGTTCTCCCAAAAATGCCAATATGAATGCCTTATGCAATTATTGTTCATTTGTTTTGCATATAAATGACCAATTTCAAGCATTTAACCCTTTGGATTAAAATGTCCAGACTTTTGACTGGTTTTGTGTGTTGTCATGGTCACAGCTGGTCGCGTTTGTGTGTGTGATTAAAAGCTGTGTGCTGCTGTTTTCCTCTACAGATCTGCCACAAGTCCTTCACCCGTCGGCCTCATCTGGAGGAGCATATGATCCTGCACTCTCAGGACAGGCCTTTTAAGTGTGCATACTGCGACGACTACTTCAAGTCCCGCTTTGCCCGATTAAAGCACCAGGAAAAGTATCACCTGGGTGAGTTTCTCTCCATGCATGGTGCTCATTGTTGTGAGGGTGCTTGCAGATACTTAGGCAGATTTGTTTTGTCGTCGTTCCAGGACCTTTCCCATGCGACATCTGCGGCAGGCAGTTTAACGACACAGGCAATCGAAAGAGGCACATAGAGTGCACCCATGGAGGGAAGAGGAAATATACCTGCTATCTGTGTGGAAAGTCCGTCAGAGAGAGGTAAGGCTAGGGGTGTTCATTCCAGGCCAATTGAAATTTGTTAATTTTTATTTTCATTTTTTATTTTTTTACTCTTTTTGCAGCTGTTTCAAATTTTATGCTGGTACTAAGGTGAGACCCTTTCCATACTTTAACTGTAAAGGTTCTCAAGTTATGGATGTGTAAATTCCATACAGGACTTAAATATTACTTCAGAGTTAATAAAGCTGACCTGTTCTTTGTATTTTCGTTTTTTTAATAACTATTAACTGAATTTCTTATTTTTCTGACACATAGTTTCTGACAGACTTTCCTTAACGCTTTAAAGGCTTAAGGGCATTCAAATGTCTGTATCTTGGTTAAACTGTTTACATTTGATCTTTAGTGTCACGTTGCAGTTTTGTGCACTGAGGAACTTTGCAGGGCACTCTTATGTCCTGATGTCATCACCTATATGCGGTTGCTATTGGCTGCACTCCATTGTCATTGCCTGTGGCTTGTCATCATCGCCTACATGTTGTTATCACTTATCTCCTATCATCATCTCCTGCATCTGCACTCCTTTCCCATGTCCCATCGCCTTCACCTACATCCCGTCCTCCTCGCTTACATCCCGGCAACCTCACTTATGTCCTGTCATCATCAACTATGTCCCGTTATCCTCACCTGCATCCTGATACACAGACATTTGTCTTCATCACCTGCGCCCTGTTGCCCTCAACTTAGTCTTGTCATCATCATTGCCAGCATCCCATCGTCATCTCCTACATGCTCTTGTCTTCACTTATCGCCTGCATTCTGTCCTTGTGGCCTTCGTCCCACTGTCATCGTCTGAGACCTGTCATTCTCATCTGCCTCCCATCCTCCTTGCCACCTACGTCCTGTTGCCATCACCTACGTGTCATCCTCGTTGCCTGTGTCCTGATGCCCTCACCTTAGTCCTGTCATCATTATCTGCGAGATATCAAAGATATCTTAATTGTCAATGTACAAGTACAATGGAGTGTCCTGTACGATCAGTCCTTGTAAAATAACTACACAGCAATACACACTTTTAATTATAGATAGCAAATAAAAATGCACGTCTTAATCTGTACATAAGTAAAACTATATACTAGGAGTAAAAATACTACACTTCACTGACTGTACAATTAAAAAAAAAAAATAAAAAATTTAAATGTAGAATTATGAGGAATATTGCATGTAAGTTATATGTCTTGTTGTCATCACCCGTGTCTCCTTGTACTTGACATTGATTGGTTTGAAGACTCACAAACAAAATGAACCATGGGAACCTGGCCATGACCACCTCTTTTAGTTGAACCACACCTGCTGTTTTGGTTCAGACCAAACTGAACCGTTGTAACTGTGGGGGAGAACCAGAAAATTTAGTACCGTTACTCATGAGTGTTTAGTTTCACTTCACTCCAGCATTCCTCGTTCAGTTCATTTTGATCGTTTTTGCAATAACACTCACAAATCTGTGTCTTTGTTTAGCAACAGCTTTGTTTTCCTCTCATCTTCATTTCAGGACAACACTGAGGGAGCACTTGAGGATCCACAGTGGAGAGAAGCCTCACCTCTGCAGCATCTGCGGCCAGAGCTTTCGCCATGGCAGTTCCTACAGGTACAGCAGATGAGTAACAGTGTTAATCCTGACCTAAATCATCACAGCCACACTCGCTTCAAACCATGTAATGGTGTTCAGTAATCCCTAATGGACTCACTTATGTGGTTCTAAACATATTCTGCTTACTGTTATCTATAAACATGGACTAAGTTCAGGCTTCAAGATGCTGCTCCTACTGTTTTTAGGTAAAACAAACTCATCCTGTTTTCTCCCTCAGGCTCCATCTTCGTGTGCACCACGATGATAAGCGGTATGAGTGTGAGGTATGCGGCAAAACGTTCATTCGGCATGACCACCTGAAGAAACATAGGAAAATTCACACTGGTAATAGCCATTTTAAGATTCATCATTAAAAATACTGTTATTTTTTGTGCCTAGCAATGTCTCATACTGACATTGAGTTCAGTTTTGATAGAAAATGGCTAAAAACCACTGTATTTTGTTCTTCCACAGGAGAGAGAGCCCACCAATGTGAAGAGTGTGGCAAATGTTTCAGACGTGCTGACCACCTGACCGTCCATTACAAAAGCATTCATCTGGGAGAGAAAGTCTGGCGAAAGTGAGCGCATCACACAGTCCAAGTAGATACTTTAGAGGAAGTTTGCGGTCCCAGCAGTCTGAAAGGAAATGAAACGAAACGCAGGCTTAATGAAATCATGTTATAAGGCTGAGTGATTTAACAGTGTTAGATAATACTTCGCTATCACGTAAACATCTCTGTGTATCAGCCTGTCCTTAAACATTTGGAACCCACTTTTATGTTTTCCAGGGATACTTTAGCTGTAGGGGGACTGAAGTGTTTAACACCGAGAAACAATCTTTATACCATATAGAATGACTTTACTGAGGACATGATGCAAAAATACAGTCCTGATGTCTTGCCCGTTTAATGTAGCAATTATGTTCTTGTACTGGCGACCAATATAAAACACAAATTTTAAACCTTATCTCAATCCTAGGGCTGCACGATATGGACAAAATATTGCAATTATATAAGTATTGCAATTATAATTATGCGAATGCGATACCTCTTGGTATATTAAAGGGCCCATATTGTCACTAAGGAGTGGCAGTTCTAAGGAGTGTTTTAACCCTGTGCTACCTTCTGAATGAGCTGCAGTACAGGGCAACCAATTAGAAAAGAAATCATTTGCATATATCGGTCTTAACGGCACAGTAACAGAAAATTTTCAGGGCTGAACAGAGGTTGGAAAATGGTCATGTAAGAATGAAATATCTTTAGTTCATATCAGTAGCTCCTTTTAGGTGTTATTCTTAATTTATATTAGTTTGTGTCTTTTTTTCCTTTTTTGTGTCTTTGTGTATCTTGTGCTATTTATGCATACCTGAATGCGAGACAAGTTTGCCTTTGGGACAATAAAGTTAACTGAACTGAACTGAACTGAGTCTGTTCTCCACACCTGCAGGTACAAAGCTGTAGTGCATCAGTGTGAAGTGTGCAAGAAAGAGTTCAGAGGGAAGACCAATCTCATGACGCACTTCAGAACACATTCAGGTAATTATTGTACACAGCATTGGGCCATAATGTCATCCTCATGTAGGGCATCCTTTTGGGTGCGACAAACTGATGGTGTAATTTCTAGGTCGCTCCAATACCTCTGTAGGTGGTGCTCAGAGTTGTCCTGCATGCATCACGCCTGTTGTTAGTACCTGGTTTGTCAGAATAAGCACCTGTATCATATCGTTGATGTCATAGGAGGAACTTGTATCTCTCCTATATTTTAGGAGAATGAAGTGTGGTAATGTGAAGAGGTTTTATTTTAAATACTTTTGGACCTTTTATATTGGTCTATTCATCATGAAATACTATGTAAAGCCCAGCTAGTGTTTTCCAAAAAAAACTACCAAAATGGGGTAACAAAGTCTTGCTATGATGGTGACTATGTGACTCTCCTAGAGTATTAATGTTTTTGTTTAAAAAAAAAAAAAACCTTGCCATTTTCTTAAACAGTTGGTCAGTCCCTTTTGAATTGCTGTATTTGTTTTGTGTTTTTTCCAACAGGTGAGAAACCCCACCGGTGTATGATCTGCAACCAGACTTTCCGGATTAAGAAAACTCTGACCAAACACATGGTCATCCACTCAGACGTGCGTCCCTTCAACTGCCCACACTGCAATGCCACCTTTAAGCGCAAGGACAAGCTGAAATATCACGTGGACCATGTCCACAGTGGACGTCCTGCAAGCCAGTCGCCGTCCCATCTGTCCACTGCCTCAAACGAGAAACTTCCGGGGCCCCTGGCCCCCTCTGAAACAGCCAAAGCGTATAAGAGCGTCCTGCAGGGCGACGTGTGTGTGCCTGTCACTCTGGTGCCTGTCCAGATGCCCGAAGAAAGTGACTTGACTCATGCGGTCCAGCAGCCACAGCCAGGAGGCTATCAGCCAGCCACTGACCTTGTGTTCCTGGAGAAATACACACTAACTCCTCAGCCAGCTAATATAGTGCACCCGGTGCGGCCAGAGCAAATGCTGGATCCCCGGGACCAATCGTATCTGGGAACTTTGCTGGGCCTGGACACGGCCACCACCGTCCAGAACATGGCTGCTTCTGATCACACCCATTAGTGCTTCCCAACGTTCAAATGTTTAACTAAAGCATACACTTGCTTCTGTTAGCAGGAAACATTCACTTTCACTCCAGCAGGTGGGCATTTTAATACTTAGGGAAAAATTAAAAAGAAACTGAACTTGCTTCTTTCGTTGTTTGGAGCATAAGTGTAAAATCACCCTGCTGTGATTTTGTGTTCGATTGCTTTTATACAACAGGCTTGCACATAAACAGCCAAAGTGAAGCGAGAAAGCCCTGGACATTGTTTTATGTATGTTTTCAATAATACCAGTTTACCAGTAATTCAACCAAAACTGGTATAGAAATCAACTGTCCCTCATCAATCTGTGAACAGCTGAATGGTACAAGTATGGTGGGATGCACTTTTCAACCAATCTGGGCTGGATTTCTCAAAAGCATCGGCGCACAACTGTGTCATTATAAATATGGATTCTTAAATGGTAGAGTGAGCATCAGACTGAACACTCTCTCCAAGTTAAGGTGCTCTTAGCTAACCAGGGACTGGTTAAATGGTTGGATCAAACTTTTGTATAGTGAGCACCAACATATAAAGAGTAGACCAACCAATGAACTGTCCTGCATATCAGTTGGATCACTTGAAAGCCTGAAAATACACAGAACTGGGCCTAGACAGGATCGCCAGACCTGTTGTACAATGTGATGTTTTTTTCCTTTTATTTATTGTATCCTAATGCTAGTGGTGGATTTTAAGGTACAAATGGAGGCGTGATTTTTCCAACCACAGTATGTAATTTACAATGCAGCACTTTGTCCTAATAGTGATGAATTGTTTTTGAACAATTCTGGGTCTTTTTCGTCATCAGGAATGGAAATCATGCCAGCAAATAAAATAAGCTGAATAAGCAAAAACCATTTTGTTTTGATGACCTACCTTGGACAAGGTTGGGGATGGATTCGGGGGATGAACAGGCAATAATTCAAGTAATACATTAAAAAAGTACTGAAGATGTCTATATGAGGTATCGTTACCCAGGCACAGGGATATTATTTGTTATTGTTAACCCACCGGTAATCACGCCATTTTCAATCAACATATTTATTTTTGTATGTAAAGGGAGCATAAATAAGCCTCATGTACCACAAACAGCTTATTTACATCCTTGACACATGCAGCCCTACCAATACACAAACTGAAGTAGACAGTGATATAAAATTAGGTTGTTTTTTTTTAAAGTAAGATGGTGGCGTGGTGGTCCTGGGTTTGATTCTCAGCCTGGGTCAATTGTGTGTTACCTTCCCACTGTCCCAAGACTCCTGGTTAGGACAAGCAACGGATGTTATGGGTGGATGAATGAAATGGAAAAACTAAAGGCAAACATTTCTAAATGTGTCTCTCAGTATTAGCATAATATACATGCAAGGTATATTATGCTAATAAAAAATCTCTGTAGTTCTGTGGTGCAAAAAGTAAGGTAGAAGGCTAAAAAGAATTAGCATACATTCTAGAATAGAGCTTGTATGTTTAGGAAAGATCAACAAAAACCAAAGGTGGCTATTAAATCAGTCAGCAGAGTTTTATAAATTTAGGCCTTTGAATTGTGAATTCCTAGCTTGACTGAGGTATGCTGTGGGAAATAAATCTCTTCACTGTACTCTGACATCCGATTTAGTGAATCCTTTGCTTACAGGGGCTGCAAATGAAGCCCAGCTAAACATTCATTAACTAATTAGCACACATCCACAAACTAGTTAGTTAGCAAACATGCTAGAAATTTTGGTGGTTAGTTTGCTACCAAGCTAGCTAACAGAATATAATGGAATAGCTTTATTGTCATTGCAATACACAGGAATGTACAGCGCAGCAAGATAAGATTTGCAACACTGTAGATGCTTTGTTTTTGTAACTATAAAATATATATATATAAAGCAAATAATGTGTGAAGCTAATTATCTTAGGTTTGCCTAAAAGTTAAATTCTGCCTTTTAGCTTATAAAACAGTACTTTTGAAAACTTGGTGTTAAGTTTGGAAACCCCTGTATTCCTGTGACATTTTAATTTGAGGTTGTCACGTCTGGGCTTTGCTCGCTCAGGCAGGAGGCACAGACGCAGACTTCCATGATTGTTTCTCCTTTATTTAACATTCAAAACAAAGTTCGATGGCTCAAAACACAAAAACAACCTGAACGAAACCAAACCCAGGGGTAGAGTGAGGGAGAATCGATTGCTTCCATCTGCCAGAGATGAGACCACACCCCCAGTCAACCAAAAAGTCCTTTAAATGACTGCGACCTCTAGCAGCCACTGACTGGGGATGTGAAAGAACCCAGCCTATCCTGCTTGGGGAGCACTCTTCCTTCCACCACGGGCTCATTGTGAAGTCTCCTATGCCTTTGTTTCTGGTTGATTCTTCTGTCACATCTGGGCTTTGCTCGCTCAGGCAGGAGGCACAGACACAGACTTCCATGATTGTTTCTCCTTTATTTAACATTCAAAACAAAACAAGGCTTGAGGGCTCAAAATACAAAAACAAGGACAACCTGAACAAAACCAAACCCAGGGGTAGCGTGAGGAAGAATCGACAAAGGAGTGAAACACAAAGTAGGCTTTTTATACATGGGACATAAACACAAAACACCTGATAACAATTGGTCTTATCCCTGGCAGCTGAGAACCCTCATTGCTTCCATCTGCAAGAGATGAGACCACATCCCCAGTCAACCTAAAAATCCTTTAAACGACTGCGACGAGGTCTGGTTTCAAGCTAGGTTACTAGCACTGGGTATTTACCTCAGACACATAGAAGTTGAGCTAAACCAGCTAGCAGGCAAATGCTTGAAATTCTGAGCTGGCTTGTTTGCTACCAAGCTAGCTAGTAGTAGTAGCTACAGCACTAGCTTGGATCCTAAACCTTTTTATTACTATGTCTTGCTTTTCTACTTGAAAAGAAAAAAAATTAGTACATGTTGAGGAATTTGATGTTAAGTCTGATTTGACTTAACAAGCCTGATTTGACTTGAAATAATCCTTTTGGACACCTGGCACTTTTGTCTTAAAGTCTATAAAACTGTGCATTAAGATATTTTTTAAGACTATAAAAATAGTGAAAAACCATTTCAACATTATGTGGCTGTAATTGTGCTACACAGTGTTGGTCTTTACCGCCACACCATTGCAAGGGTTCCACAAGTTAGTGGGCCTACAAAAAAACGAATAAAAGCGATCCCCATATCACCAGGGGGCTGCAGGTGGTTAGAGAGCTGTTCCTGTGATCGAAAGGCCGTGGGTACCTAATCCAGGACTGCCAGGGACACTGAGCAAGGTACCGTCCCCACACACTGCAACCTGGGTGCTGCATCGATGGCTGCCCATTGCTTCACTTGGTGAATGGGCTAAATGCAGAGAACAATTTCGTGCTGTTCACATTCTGTGTGTACGTGTGACAAATGAATACATTACACTATATCTACATAATTAGCCTTCTTCAAAGCAATCCTGAAACTATCATGGGGACCAAAAGAAAAGAAAATTGAGGAAAAAACCTGGTTTGTTGGTCAAAGAGATCTGTGGCTGAACATTCTGCTGTCTCCCACCCCAGGACTTCACAGCTACAGCAGTAATTCAAGTTTAAGTGCTCAAACTAACCGTATGGTTACTTCATAGATTTAGCTAAAAAAAACAACTGACCACCAAGGAGGACTTTTGCTGAGACAGAATGAGCTGGCGAGCAGCTCTATGAAGTAACTATTGTATTCTGCACTAAATACAATCCTTGATTGGAACCTCCAGACATAACTTTGCTTGGCGCCCCAGAAAATGACCAAATCAGTTCTTACGTCTGCTCCCTAACAGAACCTCGCTGACGACTTTCTACTAAGCTGTCGTTATACCTTTAGGTATATAAAGGCCCTCTAGATCTTTACAAACAATGATCTGTAAATAAGCAGAACCGTGTCTGTATGATGTATTTAAAGGGTGTTGGAGATGTGCCAGCTTAACCTTAATATTCCCTGTTTGGGGAATTAAGTTCAGTGATTCCGAAAACTGCTGAATGGCACAGCACCTCAAAATCCCAAGAGTTCAATGTCGAGGTTCCTGTGGAGTCCAGCTACCCAAAAACATTTGAACAAGTTAATGAAGATCTTTAGAAGCTGTGCACAGAAACCAGGTATGTCAGATCAGGGATTCCTGTTGTGTAGCTCTTCAAGAGACATGTTGGGCCAAACCTGAGATTTTAATGTGAAGCTTACATCCCAAGCTTAACCTGAACTAAGTGAATATGCCAAACCAAATGACTGGTATTTCAATTTCAGTGTCAAGCTTTTGGGAGACTAAATTTCAAAATGTCAGTCAAAAATGTAAGAATAGTAATAAGAACAAGAGGAAGGTAAATACATTTGAAAATTCCTTATTTTCTGAAAATACTTCTGAAAACTGGTAATCATTTACCTTTTGACTCCATTTACCAGAAACCACGAGTCTAGCAACATTTCGTCATTTATTTACAAAGCAGCCTAGTTTTAAAGTCTTCTCTGTTTAACTAGAAGGCTAATGTCGCAATCCAAGGTATAGAGCAGCCCAGACAAAATGAAGATTATTTTGCTTCCACTGTGTGTTGGGTTGTGTCAGGCTCAAGGAGGTAAGAGCTTTAGCATAAAATTAATTCTGATTAATCTTGTTGCCTGTAAGTAAAGTAATGCTTCTTTTGAAAAATATGAATTCATATCAGCTGTTGCAGTCGTTCAGGGTTTTGTATCATACAGGTTCTAATGATACTTTCCACTCTAAATCCCACTTTTTTGTATGAGGTCTTACCATTGATTTACATGCAACATGCTTTGCTGCACAGATTAGATGAACCAAAGTTGCTCATTTGTTGCTTACAGGTAAACAAGGCTGTCAGAGTCCTGCACTAGCTCAAGGTTAACTAGTTCCTGAGCAGGAAAGCTACGAACATGGCTCTGAGGTTTCCTATGCATGCAATTCTGGTCTGAAATCTGCTGGCAAAACATGGTGGGGTGTGATAAAATGTGAAAACGGTAAATGGTCCGACGCGCCTTTGTGTGTTGGTAAGTTTAATTCCACTGTACAGTACCCTTGTTATGATAAATGGGAGGCTGAACCAGTGGTGCCAATTATTTATATACTGCAAGTCCAGTTAGGTTGTTTTTATTTAAACCTCTGCAACAAAAATGCACAGTCCATTGATTTAGATTAATCGATTCTTTTTCAGCTTGTTCCCTTGAACAGCCAACTATCAGAATAATCCTTTTTTGTAGCCCTGAACTATATGTGTAATTACAGTCATGTGTAAATGCACATGTAAAGCACACAGTTACATTCTAGTATTGTTGCTTTCCACCTGACTGCTGATGCAACATTTGCACAATTTTTTGGGTGTTAAAAAATACCTTGTACCTAATTTGACATCCTCATACCAAACTGAACATTTTTGCTTCTAGTTGAGAGTTTATATTTGTAGTTTGTTTATTTATGTTTACTCTGTGTCCTTTCGTACTTTGTAAAATCTGAAACCATGTGATCTCGTCTCACTGTATACACGTATATCAACTTTGACTTTGAACTTGGAGATTTTGGGCTGAATATCATGCCGTGCGACGTAAATTCTGGATTACAAATGCATGAATGTTCTGTTTGTTGTCTTTAGCTATTAGTGACTGTATTGCACCAGATGTCCCACATACCAAACCAGTGAAGCCACAAGCATCATATTCTCATAACAGCAGAGTTGCCTTCACTTGTGATAAAGGCTACGAGTTTGAAGATACAGGTTTGCAAGAGGCTCACTGTGCAGATGGACAGTGGAGCAAATTGCCAGTGTGTAGACGTGAGTGTCATTTCCAATATTATTATCAATATGTTCTGAAAAGTCTGGTGGCATCATGTTTCCATAAGACAAAAACAGGATTCTTTATTTTGCAGCTCAACAGAACTCATGCGGTGCCCCAGAGAGAGTTGCTAATGCAGTCATCACTCAACCGCCTCAAGATTTTTTTGGACATACTGCACAAGTTGAATACAAGTGTAAAAAGGGATTTGAGTTGGAGGGAAAGAGATATAGCTACTGTATGTTTCAAGAGTGGACAGCAGCACCCAAGTGTGGTAAGATCAGATGATTTTAAATTCATGTGTCTGCATTATTGTTTAGGGGACACAAAATGCCTACAGTGTTTGTTCAAGGAATGGTTCTGTAATTCAAACTCAATATTTTTCAGAGGGCTGGTGTAATGCTATTTAACAGGTCATTTATCAGGTTACAATCAGGTTTAGTGGGTCTACAGCTGGTTCAGTCAGAATTTTGTCCGTCTACAGTTGGTTCAGATGGAACTTTGTGAGTCTACAGTCAGTTCAGACAGTTGCATTTGGACAGAATATTGTCGACATGCAATCAGTGTCTGGTTCACAGTTTTGAAATGATCAAACTTTAATTGACAATTTAATGGACAGTTTTGAATTCAAATTTCTATGTCCAGTGTTGGGGTTAGGGTTGTTGTCAATCACAGTTCAGAAGGGCTCTGATGAAAGAAACAAGTTTTGCAAGTGATCTGAGAAGCAATGTGCTAAAATAATTGGTAGAGATGATTCTTGAAACACTTTTCTCCTAGTATCATCCTGTACGGCACCTTAAAATGTCTTTTCTCACTGACCTGGTCTATCCCGGGATGCTCTGTTAATCAAAAGAAACTGACAAAAAAACAAATTCTAGATGGTGTCCAAATTGTCAACTCCTCCAACATTGTGTGTGAAAATACAAACAATACACACTGTCCAATGTAGTGAACGTGGTTCTCTCTCTCCCTGGTCATGAAGAAATTCAGAAATTTAGGAAATGTAAATTTAATTAAAAAAGGTTGGATGATTCATTAGATGGGTGATGAAAGTAATGCAGAGCATACTCTTCTGTGTCACATCCCAGCTAGGCTTGCTCAGGCAGCAGGCACACACATAGACAGCCATTCTTTTTTTTATTGATAATAACGATAAAACAAAAAGGCATGATGGCCGAGAAACACAAACATAAGTGGAAACACTAACCAGGCGTAAAGTGAGTTTGGTGCAACAAAGAAGGGAACACAATACAGACTATTTATACACCACAGTGCAAACCCCAAACACCTGAACATCATAATCACATCATCCCTGATCAGCTGTGGATCCCTACGCCGACCAGGGGAACTAAGTGTCAAAATAAGAGCCCCATAAACCCTGTCCAAATGACTGGGGTGTTACATTCTGTTAACTAAACCAAAATGTGGGAAATTCCTAGTACAGCCAATCCACTCCCCAGCTAAAAAACAAATGTGAAGTAGAAGACCCAGAAACCTAGCTATAATGCTATATGCTAACCAAATGCTCTAAAATAGGATCTATCTAAAACAATGCATCAAAAGTGGCTTATCTCAACTCTCATTATTGATAGTCCTGTTGCCCTGCACTTCATACTTCATTTTATTGTTCCTGCATCATATTATTGTATTAATTTCTTGATAAATATTAGCCAATATTTTTTCAGAGCAAAATATATTCTTTAGGCACACTAAACACACTTTTTTTTAATATTACAGTTCCAGTAAGCCCAGAGCAGCCAGGTGGGTTATTTTCTTATAAAAGTCATATCAGTACATATCACAACACAATATGTTTTTATTTGCCTTTCTCGGTTTCTATGTTGAGGTTTCTATGTTATACTTACTTGCACATTTTTATACTTACTGCAAAAACAGGTGCTTCTGTAATCCAGAATGCTTTACAGCCGTCTCAATGACCACAAATGCATGCACACAATTCTCATTGTTAGTGCTGCTGGAAGAAAACATTGTATATTTTGTTAATGTAACTGTAGTGGAATTTGAACTTTTTTTTTTTTAAAGAAAATCACATTTCTCACTGGCAAAGCTAGTACTTGGGCAGTTGGCCCAGAAATGTAATGAATTGGTCAATCAGTACGGATGGTACAGATGTGGTCGATCAGTCGAGACATGTTTGGAGTCCAATGGGGCTCCTAGAAATGATTTGGGTGGTTATTGACTTCAAGTGCTGCAAGACGATAATCCAAGTCTGTGTGTCTCTAAAGAAATAATAATAAGGTTTTGTAATTACCAAAGACTTTAACATCTTGAAATACTGTGAAGGGATTTTGACCAACTCTTCTTTGCAGAATTAATTTAATTCAACCACACTTAAGGACTTTCCAGCATGAACTGCACACTTATGGTCCTGCCCCAACATCTCAGTGGTGTTTAAGAACGGACGTTAACGATTTAGTAAGGGGTTGTTAATGAGCTCATTAGTTGGATCAGGTGTGTTGATGTGTGACCCAAGCTCATTATGTCTAGTGCCTAGTGACTGCTGCATCACCACCACATCCTTTGGATACACACCAAATTTTGTGACCTGTCACCCTTGGGGGGTGCTGCAGCTGACAGGTTTCAATGTCTCACAAGGCTCAATTTTTTAAATTTGGTGTGTCTGCCCATAGCTGCATGTGCTTACATGTCCTACAATTCCAACTGGCCCTCTCAACAAAACAGCCACCATTTACCAAGAGATATTCACCATTCATTTCATGCCTGTGTGAATGACTAATCTCTATGAAAATTTGTAGCTTGCTCATGACGGCATATAGATGCATTTTACCAAACTTCACACAAATTAGCCTCAAGGTGTTGCTACAACAAGCTACAACATGTTCTCCTCTGTTCTTCTGGCATGTTTTGTTCTTCAAAATTTCCTTTAAACAATTTAAACTTCTGTGGTGGTCATATTTCACACTGCTTTGACTAGTTTAGCATTTATATATCTGAATTTTACCCTACTTTTATAGAATATTTGTATTCAATTTTACTGTCAATTTGGGTTAGTCACTGTAGTTTCTTCAGATCCTTACACAGTAACCAGATACGACTTAAACACATCTCTCTTATTTTCAGCCAGAAATTGTGAAGTTTTGCCCTCTATTCCAAACGGAGATCTTACTAAGCACCCAGATGGAATTTTTATAGTTCACTGTGCCAAACTTTATAAACGTATTGGACCATCAAATATTAGGTGTTCTGAAGGACAGTGGTCAGAGCTGCCCGAGTGTAAAGGTCAGTATCAACTCCAGCTTCTAACTCAAATGAAAGTAACTAAATGGGTTAATTTGGTTTATTTGAACATGATTTTTTTACTGTTTTTTGTGTCCCTCAGCTCCATGTAAACTGGATCAAGCAATGCTTCCTTCTTCTGTTGAAGAGTACCTTGAACATGGAGAAAAGAAGTACTCCACTTGTACTACCAGAAATAGATTATCAATCAATTGTGACAACGGAAGAACTTCCTACAGAAGATGTAAGTGTATCCCTCACCTTCGCACGACCACGCTTTAAGCCTGTCTGAGGTCGCTCAGGTCAATTCAGCACCATGACCCTGAACCTGTCAATGATTTTCTCTTTTGCTTTCAGGTGACTATGACTAATGGGTAAGCATTTAAACATGATCTCAGCTTTTCAGTATGTGCTGCTGAACAGTGATTCTATGCTAATAATTGCTTTAAATGATTATAATAAAGTGTATATTATATTTCATGATGAATCTGATGCACTCACAATGCTTTGTGTTTCATGCAGTCTTGTTCTTGTTTTGACAGTGAAATCTGTATCTACAGCTTCTACTCAAATACTCACATCT
>JBBJLS010077879.1:0-26512 GCA_037577275.1 Bryconaethiops microstoma
CACACACACACACACACACACACACACACACACACACACACACACACACACACACACACACACGCACGCACACGCACCTTCTTCTCAGGCAATCCTGTGGCTTGCAACACCAGTCTGGTCAGAAAAGGGAAGGGATTTTCTGCTTCCAGTTTCCCAATTTCTTATTCTGTTTCTTTGACTTGAGTCTTGGTCTCGGACTTGTCATTGCAAACTGCCCTGCTCACACAAGCGCCCAGGTTGACGTTGACAACAGTCAGTTTCACATCACTTTACTAACTGCAGCCTTGTCAGAAATGAGGAAGATCAGTCTGCATGGCAGAATGACTGTTTCTTAAAGCCCAGCTTAATTATTCAGCCATGGCAGCGAGGTCATGGGCTCCATCATGCAACATTTGAAAAATCTCAATAAAATAATACTGAACATTGATATATTAAATCAGTTAGTCCAGTGCAGGCCAGTAAATACACCAAGTTTTTTCATCCTGTATTTTGAAGCAGCTCAATAATTATTTTCTTTTGATTGTCAGGGTTTGAAGAATGTGACAGGAAGTGAACTGCTTCCTTATAAGAAGTTACCTCCTTAAATATCACAATTATTTCAATGATTGCATCACACTTGGGATCTGGATTTAGTAGTAGATTGAGAATGTTTTGGCTAAAAATGAGCTAATGACACATAAGAATGGAAGACCAGGAAGCAACCAGTTACCTCTTGTTGTATGAATGTCTGTATCTCATCCTAGCAAGGCGGCATGTGACTTTAACCAGCCGGCCTATTTAATGGTGGGGGAAACAATGTACCTCTACTATAAATGCTACTATGAAAATATAATTAACAGCAATACCTACTTTTTAAATGAATGTCACCATTGTTCTTCAGTGAGCTAGAACAGTTTAGGCAACTTGTTTCTGATAAAAAGCTGTGCATGTAATCTATTGAATATTGGCCCACTCTCTTGGGCAAGTCTGTTTATCTCTCTTCTCCATATTAAAAGTGATGCAAATGTAGAATCAGGAAAGGAAATTGCAATATTTTCAAAGGTCAAAAGTCAGTGTTCCTTTCAACACTCTAATGCAACCCATGAATATGTCACACCAAAACGCTACTTGTGCACTTCGCAGCTTAGCATTACTTGTTATGACTGAGATGTTATGCTAATGTAGTGTGAAAGTACCACAAATCCAGTATATTTGGCCAAGCAGAAGCTGTCAAAAGAGATGAAGGTGGAGAGTTTTGATGTGAAACTCCTTCTGAATGGTTAAGGTTTCCTGTGGCCTACTGTTAGTTTAGGAAGTCGTTCTGAGACCTCTTTGTGTGCTAATCGCATTTTAATGACAACAGATTTGTCCCTGCGTTCACAAGTGAAGCCCAGTATAAACACACATTGAGGGATGGCGTCTCGAAACTGACAGATGGAATGTCTGATTTGACTCTTTTAACCTGAGCCATGCCAAAAGGTCAATACTTCTGCCA
This sequence comes from Bryconaethiops microstoma, assembly GCA_037577275.1. NCBI lineage: Eukaryota > Metazoa > Chordata > Actinopteri > Characiformes > Alestidae > Bryconaethiops > Bryconaethiops microstoma. Next base: position 1,475 of record JBBJLS010077879.1, read on the forward strand.
CTCCAAAGACTGAGGACTACAGGTCACACTGAACAAATGAAAAAATGAAGATTTGTACCAAATCAAAGTAGGGACAGGGGACAAATAATCAAGGGGTTATGTCCCCCCTCCTATAATGGTTCTGCTCCCCATGCTCTGGACTCATGCTCTGAGGGTAATTTGTTTTTCTATAACAAACTAGATAAAATGTTAATATCCTCGCAGTGGCAAATAGCTTTGGGTTTATATATGATTTAATTACATTCAGTTGAGATTTACAGAAATATTTGAACTGCAGCTGTGTAACTGTGTTAAAGGGAACACTGCTGTTAAAAAGCTCTTTATTTATTTAAAGTGTTTGCAAACCAAAAGGTATTGAACTTTTGTTCATATAGTGGTACTATTAAAATAAAATGGCACAATACGCTACTTTTGAATTCATTATTGAATTTTGTGTATAAGAATGCAATTTTAATCGTTGCCCAGCATTAAATATAATATAATATAATATAATATAATATAATATAATATAATATAATATAATACAATATTCAAGGATTTTGCCTGGAAGTTTGACAATTAAAATGTAAAAGTTTTCTTCATACTCACATAATAACAAAAATGGTTCTTGTAAGAAGCATCCACTCAAAAAGTCTTTCTATGGAATATTATATTATATTATATTATATGAATAGTAGTCTTTATACTTTATGATGGTTTTTCACACTCACACTCAATTATTTACAAAAATGTTCCTTCAGGAAGGTAAAATGGCTATTCTACTGCATTACCTTTGTGTTACTTTTGAAATCCTCTGCTCTCATCAAACAACATATTGACATGTCTACTGTTTGCTGAAATACAATTCCGTTCTATGGCAAGATGACACATAAAAATTCATTACTGACAACAAAAATTTTAGGTCAGTAACCGAACCCTTCAGTGATTAAGTGTTGGATCTATGATGATATTTAGCTCTTTTTTCTCCAAATTTCAACATCCGGCTGCTTCTGCCAGGACACAAAATCTGAGTAATGGCTGAAACATTCACCATGACAGTGAGCTACAAAAAATGTCATAAAAATGTTTTAATAAATCCAGAATTAAACTTTTGCAGGGACCGTTCTTTGTTGTAAAACCCCACAGTAAACCCAGCGAGGTGAGCTGAACAGCACACAAGCAAAGAACAAGGGTTATGAAGGATTTAGAGAGATTTATATAGAAGAATGGTCTCAGATCCCTCTTTATATGTTCCCTCACCTCATCCAGAAGTTTAAGAGAAGACTCTGTGCTTTTACCATGGCAAAAGGTGGATAAAGGCAGATCAGGTTTTGAACAAAATGCCTATGATCTGACAGGTCATAGCCATGACCCCAGCTTTTAAACCTGCTCTGATATTCTGTTTAAAATTTTAACTTGGCCTAGTCTAATCAGAATGTTGCGCTACTTGTGTAATAATCAGTCGATGCATATTTCTTTATCAATCATTGCAACTTTTCTGTTCCTTCAAAAATAAAATAATTTCTTCATCTGATAAAACCATATTATTCCCCCTTTTTCACTTACTTTTTCTCCCCTGATTTTTATATTTTTTGTAGTGTTTGGCAAAATTCTCCTGCCAATTCAGCAGCTGTTATTGGCAGATGAAACAAATTACATTGATTCTTATCACAGTGACATCTGTAGAGGTCTGGGATATAACAGACAGCAAGTGAACAGTCAGTTCTTAAAGTTCATGTGTTGGGAGCTGGAAAAAATTGTCAAGCATAAGGGACTGAGGAACTTTGACAAGAGCCAAACTGTGATAGTGAGATGGTTCCTAGCATGCAGTGGTTAGTACCCACTGAAAGAGGTCAGAGCAATGGAAAATCATGAACTGGCAACAGGCACGCAAGTCTCACTGATGCATGTTGGGAGCAAAGGCTGGACTTTCTGATCTGATGCCACAGAAGAGCCACTGCACCATAAATTACTGAAAACATTCATCCAGGCTATGATAGAAAGGTGTCAGATCACAGTGCATCACAGCTTGCTGCAGACGGGTCAGAGTGTCCATGCTGAACCCTGTCCACCACCGAACACACATTCAATGGCCATGTGTGCTTCAGAACTGGACCATGATTCAATAGAAGAAGGTGGCCTACTCTGATGACTCACAATATCTTGTGGAAGACTGGGGGTGTGTGCGTTGTTTACCTGAGGAAGAGATAGCAAGGGGATGCACTACGGGAAGAAGACAAGCTGGTTAAGTCAGTGTGATTATCTGAGCAATGTCCTTCTGGGAAACCTTGGGAGCAGTGTGGTACCGTGATTCTGCATTACTAATCCAGCAGCAGTTGGCATTGGTCTTTGTCAAGTTGACAGTAATCTAGTCCAATGGGGGCACCAGGGGAGGCCAATCATATTTCGATGACAGGTGGGATTTGGAGGGGTTGCACCAGTTCTGACAGCTCACTTTTAGGGGTGTTGTGGAGTCCATGCCTCAATCAGAGCTGTTTTGGCAGCATGAGGAGGACCTACACAGCACTGATACTCTTCCAACTTTCAAATCATATCCTATAATTCACCTCTTCAAATCTGACCCTGTCCCTCGACTGTACTCATTTTTAGTCTAACACTCTTGTGATTTTATTTATACTATGTTCTTTTATTTATTTCAAACTTGCTTACTCTCTTTGACCTTGTCACTAGACTGCACTTATTTTTAGTCTAACACTCTTGTGATTTTATATATGCTATGTTCTTTTATTTATTATTTTTATTTATTATTAACTTTGTCTTCTTTTGCTTTTTTCCCCATTTTATGATCTGTTTTAATTGTCTGTATGGTGTCCTTGAGTGCCTTGAAAGGTACATTTAAATAAAATGAATACATAATAATAATAATAATAATAATAATAATATCAATGTAGTCAGTGGAATTCTGCAGTGAAACTCAATGACTCTTTGATATTTAATTGAGTTTTTTAAGGTCACCCTTAATTGGAGCAGTTGTCTGTATTTCATATCAGGACATAATAATCAACACAGTCACAGATTTTACACAGATAATAACAGATGATCAGCTATTCATTTCACTTTCCTGACACAATTTTCACATCATAAACAATAAACAACTGAAATGTGGTACAAACAAATGTCAATGATTAAGAGATATTTTGAAAAGTTTAGTTGCAGTGACTGAGTAGAGTGAAAAGAATGTACATTGAGATAAAAAAGTTGTTGTAGAGATTTTATATCACAGCTATAAAACACAGCTTTAACTTAACCCAAGACTAAAGTATTACTACAATAACACATTGATCGGATGTAGTTTACACATAAAGATGTTTTAACCAGTAAAAACCAGGTGGGTAAATAATTAATATCTGCAGAAATCCTACTTTTCTGAAAAATGAAGATTCCTAAATGGTTCTTGGATTAAATATATGCTTCAAGGAAAAATATATAGATCCTTCACATTATGCTGAGGTTTATGCTGAACTAAAAAAAATGTTTTTTCAAGACCGATCCATTAAAAGACTCTTCAGGGATTCAAAATTGTTTTTTTCTGTGGCATCCTGCCAATTTCATTGGTTAACAAACCTTTTCTGGCAGAATGTTAACTAGTCACTGGTGAGATATACTCTTGTTTGGTATTATGTTAATAATTATGTTGCTATTATCTCCAGGTGTTGAATTGGTGGGGCATCTGATTTTGGAGCATGGTGGAAGACCATTTATTCATAAAACTTATATTTCACTTCTGTGCAACACTGTACAACTACTGAAAATCCTTCCTACCTAAACTAACCAACCAATTTAACTCAGTTATACTGTTATACTCGATTAACAATTTAATCTGCAAACACCCCCAGCTGTTCAGCTAGATGCAAATCTCTGTTCTTGATCATTTTTAGAAACAGTCAATTAGCAGTACGTCAGGATATCCAGCATCAAGAATTTCCAGTCAAACTTTATTGAGTATATTTAATAGATGTTTATACACACTTAGTTGATTGATTCTCCACCAAAATATATGTAGGAATTAGCGTAGGATTGATTCACTACCATATTCATTAATTGATTAATTAATGATCTATTCTTAATTGATTAATATTTATTAATAAGGGGTCTTATATCAAGCGGGGTTATTAAGTACCAGCGTGAACTACTTGTCCATTGAGCTAGTTCAGGAGGAATACATTAATTAACAGGCTGGTGCAAAGCCAGCAACCTGTTTCTAAATGTAGATACAATAAAAGAGATGGTTGTTGGCTTCAGCAGGGCACAATTTGATCACTCTCCACTGAACAGCTCCTCAGTGGAAATCGTAAAGAGCATCACAGAGAACCTTAAGTGGACCCCCAACACCAGCTCCATCGCCGAGAAGGCCAGCAGCATCTAACGTAGCATCTCCTCTTCCTGAGGAGAGTGCACCTATCCTACATGGGGACTTAAATGAGCATTCTCTGTAGCTGCATCAGGGCTTGGTACAGGAATTGTTTTGTGTTGGATTGCATGACCCTCAGAGGATATTGAGGACAGCTGATAAGATCATCAGGGTCTCTCTATCCTCTGTCTGGCTGAAATGACAATAAACCTATTTGACTGACATGACTGACTTGAAGAGTGCAACTAACATATTTAGCTTTTTTTCCTGTGATCTTTACCTAACTTTGGAAGTTTGTGTAATTTTTAAGTACAACATATGGCATCATGACAAACTGATGGAAAATGGAATGCTTTGCATCTCTTAGTTTGACCACTTACCATTGTTCTATCACCCACATGCACACATACACAAAGTACACAGAGTACTATCACTACACACACACACACACTCACGCACACATGCACACACACACACACACACACACACACACACACACACATACACAGACACAGATTACATTAGCTGCTAATCATTAGTGTAAAATGAGCTCTAATCTAATTTAACAAAACAGTTTACTTCAGCTTTTCATTAGCAGGCTATTCTCTCTCTCTCTCTCTCTCTCTCTCTCTCTCTCTTTCTCTCTCTCTCCCTCTCTCTTACACAGACACACACACAAACACACACACACACATTCACTGCATTTATTAATACACAATTATTGACGCAAATGTTAATGAGTAATCAGTATGAGTGAGCAAGATCTGTTTGTTAACTCTTGGCCAGAGATTTGCCTCTCTTGCCCTTTCTCAGTCCTGATCAGTTCGTTACAGAATGTTGCGTCTTGAGTGTGCATAAACTATTGATGGCATATGTGCCTGTTTTTGTAAGTGCACATAATGCAGTGTAATTGTTTTGGGGTGGAAGTGCGTCTCTGCAGTCTCCCTGAGGTAAAGCCCTGCTTGTGTGAGGGGGCCACAGAATGAAAGGAAGCTCATAAGAGTATGATAAGGAATGGGGTGAGGTGTCTGAGTCTTCGTGAATGCTCAGTTTTGAGTGAAGAGATAAGGCTGGTAGAGCTTTATCAGTGTTTATAAAATTGAGTACATTTCCTGTGTGTAGATTTATACTGAGATGCATTTCTAATGGGGAGACGGCAGGAGGGAGGAGGGTGAGTGCATGCCTTCTTTTTCACAGTACCCCTCTAAGAGCAGACAGGAATGTTACTACTACTACTACTACTACTACTACTACTACTACTACTACTACTAATGCTAATAGTAATAATAATAATAACAATAGTAGTAATAATAATTTATTATTTTTTTTATTAGTGTGCTTGCTCAAACACACAGCAGACAAAGGCTGAGAGCAAGCACAATATTGTTCTTCATAGGTTTTATTAGTGTGCTTTTGTTGTTCTTAAGTTTTATTGTTCTTCTTAAGTTTTCTTATCATCTTTATTTTGTTCACCCATTTTTTAGCCCGCTACTCCTCCCAGGGCTTTCGAGATAGACACTGTTCCACACTATCCCAGATGGACCGATCTGGGATAGTGTGCTCATTCACAGCTTTTTGCTACGCCTTGTCGTTCGTTCGTTATTCGCTTTTTTCTGGCAAAAAATGGCCCATAGGAATGAATGGGTAGAACTTTGGAGCGATGATGTCATCCACTCTAGCAACAAAAAACCCAGTATAAACTGTGATTTCAAAGTTAAAATCCATGTTTTAAATCATGTAAAACCTCTGAATTAAGCTGAAAAATCATTGGATCAGTGGAGAGAGGACATTGTGGCAGTGAAATCTGCCTTCTAAATGATGTTAAAGACACTTCTAGCCAGAGAAAGATGATATTAACCAACTATAAACCTCCGCGCCCTGAAATCCTTCTTTTAAACCAAGACAGTGTTTTACAGTGTTTGTGGACTGGGCTGGTGATTCAGTGTGAGACAGAGAGAGAGAGAGAGACAGAGAGAGAGAGAGAGAGAGAGAAAGAGAGAGAGAATATGAGAGAAGCAGAGACTGTGGCAGTTCCACCTGAGTGAAGGCTAACTGTCGTTAGAATCTTCAGTCATTTGAATTTGAATGATGTCATCCACTTTAGCTGTTAGAGTGAGAGCAGCAAAAAGAAAACTGTACAATATGGGCAAAAGTATTGGGACAGGTTTAATCTAAACAATATGGACAAATGTATTGGGACAGAGCTGTTTCTGGGTGGTTGCTAAAGTATGAAAGGCAGTGGCTATGGTTTAGGAGATGGTTGCTATGGAGTTTCTAGGGTATTTCTTGGTGGTAGGCCCATTTCAAAATTTCTTCAGGCCACAGCTAAGAGACTCGGTAGTCAACCTCATCAAGAAGAAGGGGGGACAAGAAGGGTCAGACCACTGCTGCATTTGAGCAAGCACACTTTGCATTTTCTCTTCGGAAATGCAGTCAAGTTATTATTATTATAATTATAATTATTATTATTATTATTTTATTGTTGTTGTCATTGTTATTAATCAGTAAAATATATATAGCAAGTAAAAAAGTGAAACACATTACACTGTAAACAATTAAAGATTAAACATGTTATAAACTACTATAATACAATCCTTTAAGACACAATACCTGTGCTACAGATGGATGCTGGAATGTCTGTATGAGTGTTGAGGGTGAACATTCTGATTTGGAAATGAGGATAAAAGTTGTCAATGCTGTTGCAAGTCTGTGTCCTTTAAATTGTGACACAATGCATGCACATAGTATTACAGCTCAGAAGACTGCAGAAGAAGAAAAACAGAACTGAATTATGTTGCTGGTCAATTGTGTTGCTGCACAGTGCTTTGTCTCATCACAGATATGTCTGAAGAGCAAAAGTAACCAAAGAGGGAGCTTAAAAGCAATCCAGAGTCTCTGTGAAGCTCAGAGCAGTCCAGTCTGAGAGAAGGTGCAAGCACCACATGAGGGTACGTTGTGCTCATTTGCAGCAGCTGCAGGTATCAGGGGAGTAAAGAAAGGGATTTTCAGGCTGAGTAGCAGCACATACACAAGCAGTAACCTACATACTGAGCACCTCACTGCACCTCACAGCTTAACCGCCTGCTCCACCTCCAGTTTACAATCCGCTCTCACTATAGCTACCTGCCTCACACACCGGCTCTAACCGCTTTACACACTGCTGTTGCATTTCCAGTCATATCTGGTGTAAGACCCTGGGCATTCAGATGGAAACACTTTACAAAGCAGCCACGTCTTGCTTTGGCACTCCAGAATAAGAATCACAAGCTGTGTAAAAGCCCCATTTTAGAGCAAGACAGAGAGAGAGAAGGAAAGAGTCAGAGGGATAGGGAGGGGTCTCATCAGCCCTATTTAGTGGTTTCATTAGGGCCCTAAAGGCTTTGCGTCAGCACAGTGTAAGTGCTAAAACAAGGCCTTAAATGTGAGCTGCTGTAGTTCTAAGTCCACTACACTGTATTTAGGATCAAGAATACTAGTAGAAAATCATGCATAAAACTTATGAGATGTAATTTATAACTTGTAGATTAAATCGGTAGAAAACCTTAACCCTGACTTTTAGACTGTTAATGAGCCAGGCAAATACTGGCAGGTTATTTTTCATGAACTACCAGTTAGAGAAAAGGTTATAAGATAAGATTAGATTTTCACTTTATTGATAACAGAGGGATGTTGTTTTGGTGCAGCATCGTCATTAGGGAACTTGGTCTGCAACAGTGTTTGTACGTACCGAAGTAAGATCCACATGAATGCCAAGATCCACATGACCCAAAAATTCCCAGCAGAATATTGCCCAGAGCATCATGTATACATGTAAACATTTATGGCATTTAGCAGATGCTTTTATTCAAAGCTTCTTCCATTCCCTAACTACAGCGGACAGTTTCCCTGGAGCAACTTGGGGTTAAGGGTTTTGCTCAGGAAACCTGTGGTGGTTTGCTGAAGGTAGGATTTGAACCTATGACCTCTTGGTCCAGAGGCAAGATTCCCACCCATCTGCTGTGTAATAAATCCCACCTCATTTCACTAAGATAATCAATGTTATTCACTTTACCTGTTAATGGTTTTACTGTAATTCTGCAGCTGAAGTTGCCTTGCCATTTGATTAGACACTGATGTAGAGGAGACATTAGAGAGTTTAAGCATTAATGGCAGCAGGGATGTCTACAAGTTGTACTTGAAGTCTGATGTGTACAATGTAGCTGTGAACAAAAGAAACTAGACAGCACTGTCCCTTGTGGAGTTCCTGTACTATTCACCACCTGTTAAGCTACACAATTATGCAAATTCACAAACTGTGATCTGGATGTCAGTTAGTTAGGCATCTATGTGATAATTATATAGTTCGTCTTCTTTTGCTTCTTACCTAGCAGAGGAGGATGTGTTGAATTAAAGGCACCGGAAAGGTCCTTTAATTCAGTGAGTGAGTGTAGTACATCATCACTTCTCAGGCAGAGAGTGAGGAGGGCTGAGAGTGGTGACATCAGAATCCCTGATGTTAATGACACTGTCAGGACAAAAAAGGTACTGTACAAGTATGTTTTTCTTTATTAAGATACAAACAAGGCAAATATCCTCTCAAAGGCACAACATGGTCCTTAAAGTTCCAGAGGAATGGGCATATTCGTAACTTAACATAATCTTACAAACCTGGAGTTCTACAGTGTGTATAAAGTCAGTCCAACCTCAGTGTAATGGCATGTGTAATGACATATGACACAATTATGTTCAATAACTGAAGATACTGAAGACAATATGTTACAGGTACCACCCTAGTGACAGTTTAGCACATTTTTAGAGTGTGGAGCAGTATTTGCTTTCTTTTATTTTCACTTTCTTTTATTTTTACTTTATATATCCTCCTTATTTCCAGCTATGAAGGTATTTCCAGCTTTTTTACATAATTCAGAAGTGCACACAAATCGCTGTTTGCCCATGGTTTGTTGTTTGAGAGTAGAAAATTACTCTGGTCGGCATGATTTTATCCATACAGAAGTTCATGTAGTCTGTTGTTAATGTTCTTTTTAGGGTTCACATAAAACATTCAATTCTGTGTTTCTCTGCAGATATGTGCAGCAACACACCTTTTTCCCATCCTCCCTCCTTCTCTTTGTCCCTTTTGCTTCCATTACCTCTAAATAGAATGAATTTGTGTGTTTGTATGTGTGTATGTATGGGTATGTACGTGTGATAATCTCTGGCTTTCAAAGAGGTCACTTTCATTAAGGACGAATACACACACAAACACACACACAAACACACACATACATGCACAGACACACAAAGAGGTAGAGAAGGAGTCTATAGATTATTTTCTGTGATCCTCATTCATTCCTGTTACTTTTGATGTCATTAAGATTATACACACATAGCTTAAAACTTGGCTTTCCACTCTTAATCAGTGGCCCCTCAAAATTGGCTTATGACCCCTTCCTTTTGTCAATGGGTCAACTGAGAGAAGTCGACGACCCCTGAGAGAAGTCAACATGTTGTGTGTTTTTTTTCCTCTCTCCGTGTGCACACTTGTATACACAATGCAATCTCTGCCTCTGATTGGCTTAAGCTGACATGTGTTCCTTGACTTTACCAATTATTATAGTCACTTCATAAAAAGGGCGGTAACATTGGCGCTTGAGGGGAATCTAAATCTAATCTAGATTTAATAAAATCTATGACTTTTAAAATAATGTTCAGTTGTCCGTAAATATATTAGGTTGAATGTTAGATAAATACGAGGTGAACGTCTACTAAACATTTGCTTTGTCCACGTATTACCTAGTGAAATATTGAGGATTTATTAAACACGTCTTAAAAATAATCATTCCTAAATGGTTTGATCTTTTTCTTCTTTTTTTTGGTCATACAGTTTTAAGAAAAAAAGTCAACTGGTATCGAACCTTTACACCATGTTGCACTTTAAACTACAATTTCTTCATGCTCGCATATCTCAGTTACAAAAATGGTTCTTTAAGAATCATCCAAGAACCAAAAGCTCTTTAAGGAACCAAACAGTTCTGTTGTCACTTGAAAGAACACTTTCACTATGCAGATCTGTTTGAACTGAAATGTAGTGTCAAGCATTAGTCTGTCTGATTCGGCCTGGCAACCTCACTTTGTGGTTAGTGTATTTACTATTCTGTATTTGAAACACCGCGATTACCTGAGAGATGTTCTGAGAGATCGTCAATGAAGCCATTAGCAGAGACAGCTGTCCCTGATGCTGCTGCCTGTCTAATTCCAGTGTCTCTAATGGAGATGTTTCTTTGTGCACATCAGTAATTGGTGTCAGGCAGTGATAATAAATGCTGTGGAGGAAGAGAGCACAGCTGAATGAGTGACTCATGAAAGTGCACAGTGCCAACAACCAATCAGTCACATTAGTGAAGACCCTTAGACACTGCTGCCATCCTTTCTCCTCACACACCTTTCCTCTTTCTCTCACCCTCTCTCTCACACCAGTTATTAATCATAAAAGAGGCAAGTGACAGATTAAAACCCACGCACCGTGGTGTTACCAGGTGAAAGGCGGAGTGTAGATTTAAAACACTCTAGTATGATTTAATTTTTCTACAGTCACACACAGATTTTTTCTGAGAACCGAACTCTCCACAATAACGCGGAAACTGCAAATATTCTTGCAAATATTTTTTTTCTTTTTTCGTGGCAATGGGTTTTTTTTTATACACATTTTAGTTCTAATAAATAGTAATCCAAATATAAATTCAGCAAAATTTCCAGTTATTGGCTGCTGCCCTCCTGTCTTCCTGTTTTCGTTTCATTCTTCTAAAAGCCCTATACCACCCAAATGAAAGGCCGTTCTGGACTTTTCCAGAAGAGAGAGAGAGAGTAAGAGAGAGAGAGAGAAGGTGAGAGAGATAGAGAGATTTAAATTCAGCGCGGCAGAACAGTTATTCTGGACTTTCCCAGAGAGAGAGAGACAGGGAGAGAGAGAGTAAAAGACAGAGAGAGAGAGAGATTTAAAGAAAAAATGACTGAATTTGAAACACTTTAATTTAATTTTAAATTCAGCTTAATACATGACACTTAACGAAAATGTATACGGGGCGGACTGGCAAACTGTCTCTGTCTCTCTCTCTCTCTCTGTCTTTCTCCGTCGGGGCCGAGACGGCCGTTCTGGACTTTTCCAGAACGCACAGATTGCCAGTCTGCCCCTGTATACATTTTCGTTAAGGGTAATGTATTAAGCTGAATTTAAAATTAAATTAAATTCTTTGGGGGGGCATATTCGGGGGCATATTTAGGCTTTACACTATAAAAAACTGCATTTTTAGGATTTTTTTTACCAAAACACAGCAAAGCGTTTTTTCACTATATGCGGGATGTCTTGGAACGTAACCCCCGCGAAAAGCGGGGGATTACTGTATATCACTTTTAATGAAAAAAAAGCTTTTCTTGTTTCACCATTGTTAATGCGTCAGCATTGGTACTCTAATTTATGTGCTGGAAGCATATAATTATAGTTACACATGAGCAAGGAGTGCAAAACCTCCGCACTTTTACACCATTACCTAAGTCTTATGTGCTGGTGTTGGTGGCGGTATGACTGTACTTATTAACCCACGTATGGTCGACCCATCTGCATAATGACTGCTCTTTAAATTACATTAAAATTGTATTTGTAAATGAACCAAAAACACCACAGAAAAATGTATAAGCTTATATAAGCTCCCCCAATAAAAAATTAGTAGCATGTGTCATTTGTTCTCTAGCACAATTTACTCATTTTTAAGGAGTGTTTGTAGCTAACACTACAAACTTCAACTACAGTGTTTGTAGTTGAAGTTTTGTAGCTATGAGAGAGAGCAATGGAAGTGTGGGCCTCATACAGGCTATTGGTGTTTAAGGGTTTATTCCTTTTCCAGGGGTAGATTTATTAGCTTATGAAAGTTGAATAAGACTTCCTTCGGTTTATTGATTTACGCATCACAGTGGATGGCAGCAGTACAGCTCTTGGTTGTGTCACAATGAAATTATGACTCAAATAATCAATGGCCAACTTTCGAGGCTAAAATGTCCAGCATCTACTGCAACAGGAAGGCTATTTTGAGGATCACATTACAGGTCTATTCATACCAAATATACTTTTCTTCAGATGAAAACAAACAAATTTCGGTTATTATAGTAGTGCAAAGTTCACACAAAAATGATAGTTTTGTTTTTTGACATTCTGGAATAAACGAAATTGATTCCGCAAGTAGAGCAAAAATGAACTGATCATTTTTCTTTCATGCAAAAACTGTATATATCCAGTTCTACGGGCATAAACAGAATATAACAGACCAAGAAAAACAAACTTTAAAAAAGAGTCACCATCTTTTCGAGTCTTATTTTCTCTACCTTCCTCATGTTTATAGTAAGCATGTTCTTTGTTGTTTAAGTTTTTAGGCTCTGCCACAAGCAAAATGAGCTGTATTTGCATCACAGTCCATCAATTTGAATTTCAATATGAAAGGAGTTCTTTAATTTGTTTTTAAAACTTGACATGCATTTCATGCCTTGGTGCTCAACGCATCTAAAAGCATTCAAATGAAATATTCTTTAGTGTGCCAAAAGTGCTTCTTCTATGGCATATCCCCAAAGAACGCTTTCTGGCAACTTCATTTTTAAGAGCGTCATTTTAAGTTCTGTAGTCATGAGAGTTAGACTTGGTTTGAATTGGCAGAAATTCAGACTTGGTTTGACTTTTAGATATCGAGAGTTATTATTTTAATTTTTCTTTACAATGAAATTACATAAATACAGAATGATACTGTACTGATAGGCTTGAATTTGTTTCAAAAAATGGCAAAAATGTAAAGACTGTACTCGTAGACACAAAAGTGGTATGGATTGAAAGTTATCAACACACACATTTGATTCACCCACACATTCTCTACTTTTTTAATGAGCTGAGGAAAATTGAGGAAAAATTATAATTGTGACATCTAATGATTAACATAACATTTTATAAAAAACGCTTATATAGAAATGCAAAAACAATCGGGTGTAATGAGTTACTAAAAATGTGATCAATCATTGTCACACAGCTAGTGTAAGCATGTGCAAGTGTACCGTTCCTCAACAAACTAGATAGAAGAACATGAGAATATCTTTATAGAAGGCCTGAATGAGACAAGGGTGTATTGTTAATAATAAATTTTAAGTTTGAGTGACTTAAGCTTTAAACACGCTAAAGTAAATTTACTTGATTGATTCAAGGCAATGAGTGTGCACAATTTTTTTAAAATACATGAGCAAGCAGTATTACTCAAGCCCATGATCATAGGAAAACATAGACAACGAACAGGAAATAGGAAGGCTTTGCAAACTTTGTTTTTCGACAGAAGGTATCTCATAAGAAAGGAAAGGAAAATGGTTAAAAACTTGGTTAAAAGGAAAAATGCTTAAAAACTTATTGAGAACAGGCTCATTTCATACACTAAATTTAATATACACCCTCTTAAACACACACATAACTAAACAAATGACATTCTGCACAATTTATAGTACATTTTATTGAATTTAAACTGGCCATACTATAGTTTTGTGAAGTTCTCAAAAATAGTCAGATTATAGCCTGCAGTCTGGAAATGCAACCCACGCTTTAACTTTGTAGTGTGGCACAGCATAAACAATCACCTCCTGGCTTGGTACAATGCTGGTGGTCCGATTTGCGGTGATGACATTGGCTACACTGAATGGACTGGACGACCTGTGGAGAGAAAGGTGCCACATTAGCTCACTCTCCAACTGGCTAAAACATCAAGCAATAATAATTTGGAAAAAATGATTTTCCACTATATTGAATACAGCACATAATCTATTCAAATAGTGTATTTTTCATGTTTATTATTTGCACATGTGAAATTCAAATGTATATTCTTGAAAGAAAAGGTATGTTTGTGATATGCAAATGAACTAAGAGCTGCTGGCTCATGTTGGGTGCTGCTAGTAAAACCGCTAGGCTCGAGGGTTGATCACTGGCAAGGTGAGGTACAGTTCATCTGGTACAAGCCCACTGAGACCTTGAACAAACAGCACATGACTGTGATAATGAGTAGGCAGAGCAAGGCTGGATCCAAAATGTTTGGCCACTTCGCAGAACAACAGTTAAGTATTCAGGGATATTCAAGCTGTCATCACACTATGAATCATTAGTCTCGCAGGATATGAAATGATGTGTCAATATGCACATCATACTGTGAAGAGAAACATTTATTGTACATTTGCATTTCAAGATCTGTAGTGTGATCTGGGTGCGCTGTATGAACCATTTTTGATCTAGGTAGTGTGCACTACTTGGGAACTATTTGAATGTAGCTATTTGGAGACTGGCATTCTAGTTCTTCACAGAAACAGTTAATTTTGTATTGAAATTGGAGTACTAGTGGCACATTTTCACTTTTGTTATATTGCTGAAGTAGACTTTTAGAGTGAAGAAGGAATCTGTAAGGAATAACCTATAAATGTACTGCGCTAAAAGTTAGATCTCTGTGGTAAGTGCTGTCGCGGATTCAGCCAAATTCAGAGAGAAATTTGCTTGCTTCAAATACAGGTTCACTCATCAAGATTAAGTGTTTTTTATCCTGAGCTAATACTACGATATTACACTCCTACAAGACAGTTGCTCTTTATTCAACACTTCCCATTTATCTTCTTTACCACCATTACATCCCTGTTGATCTTTATGTGCCTCATTTCCTAGCACTGTATTCCTCCAATGCTGACGATTTCGAGCTGTCCCAGAATGCAGATACTTACAATCACACTGCGAGTTCTCAACCGTCTTTCTTGCTGTCGAATTTTTGCTGAGCTCCTGAAAGTTTGCCCAATGAACACCATTGTTAACTGTGGGAGGTTTCTGGGGTCTAGAAGCATGAAGTCAACATACAGAGTGCCATGAGTCCGGAAAAGGCAATGGATGTTCTCAGCAGTTCTGTCCTTAACATGATGTACTTCAACTTTGGAAGCTTGTGTTGTCCATTTTTATTCATATAGACAGTAGTAGACAAAAACATTAAACAGTCCAAATTACAACATTCCAACCAGAATACAGGAATCACAGAGAAAAAGAAGTATGCGGCACTTCATAAAGACCCTTCAGTTGTTTAATTTATTTGAGAATCTAGAACAGTGCTTCCTTACCCTGATCCTGGAGGCCCTCCCCAGGACATTGTAGAATTTTCCGTGCTCTCAATACTCATCATCCAACTGATCAACTCATTAACAAGTCTTCTTTGGTTCAAGTGGGTCAATTAAGAGGAGACAACAATGTCCAGGGCAAGAGGGCTTGCAGGGACCAGGGTGAGGAACCACTGGTCTGGAACATGTACATGACACCATGCCTGCATTATATGCTTTGTATATAATGAAACCAACAGAACAGAATTATTTTTAAAAAATAGCTTTCCATCTGTTGCCCTGACTACATATTTTTCACATATATTTTGAGTTTCAGTTAGATCTGTAATCTCCAGAATGCTTCATTCTTAACACTACCATACACCACTTCCATGACATTTGGGACATATTTGAGAATTGCATTTTACTTTCTCTAATTTGAGCAGAAAATGATTTCTGAATGAAGGGCCAAATTTAATTAATGAAAACATCCATGACAGCCAAATTGAATTCATGACAGTGCTTTTTAGAGAGAAAAATTATTTGAGAATTTTGCCTTTCAATCAGACCCATGCAATTTCTTTGCTTTGTCAATGCAGAATGTAGCTTTTCTTTGAAGAAAAGAATGATGAGCTACAGAACATGAAGCCTACACTCTACATTGATGAAAAAATGGGGTTGTGTGTAGAATAATGACAGTTTCGAACAGGTAGTACCATTAGAATGCTTAAATGGTTTTTTGTATGGTTAAAGAACCTTCTCTATGATGGAGAACCTGTTATATATAGTTCTTTAAATTGCTCTATAGAGTACAAAACTGTCATGTTTATGTTTTAAGTAAATATGCATAGTGTGTGTAATTAGGTGATTTACACCCACATTCATTTTGTGTAAATATTATGTTGCCCTAGATTTATCTTTGAGGACAGTTTGTCTTTTTAGTCACAAAACAATTTGCTTTGGCACCTATCAGAAAGGAAGCCTTCAGGCTAGATGAAGGTGAGGCTAAAACCATAGAACGGGGACTGTATTAGACCACAGAGCCTGGAACTACCAAAATCACAGGATTGGAGGCACTGTCAAACCTGGAGCACAGACAAAGAGAGAGAGAGGTTTGTACTTTCACTTGCCAAACACAGCTTCTCTTGGGCTGAGAACTGTACAGCAGCTGCAAACCAAGGTCAGGAGTGCTCTGGCGGGCAAGATCTAGGCAGTAGTCCATAGTAATGCTTATGGACAACTGAGTTGCAGTGACAAATATTCATTATGGATTTATAATCACATAAAACTGAATGAATTACTTTCTTTTAAATTAAACGTATAGAAACAGGTACTAAGCTAGCCCAGTTAGATGTTATAGTTTTAACCGATTATAGTGTTAAAATACTAAAAGCAATATGCCGTTAGGCTACCAGTGAGAACTTTCATCTGAGTGTCACATAAAATCATTAACAAAGAAGGCTTATAAACCTTTAGGGTCATAAAAACAATATGCTGCACAATTACATCTAAAAGTGCTTAGTACATACACAGGACAGAACCATAAAACTATTTAACATCTGGAACTGACTAAGACTGCCAAGACTGGACCACAGCAGGAACAGAAAGAACATGAGAGAACCAAGAACTGGAGACGGTGAGAGACCTTCCAACGTGAGGCTTCTCTTCTCTGGAACTTTTACTTTTTTCCAACACCGTTGTATTTGGACTGAATTTGCTTTGATTCTCCAGGCTACACATAAAACTGCACACAGTAAATTCTCCCAGTGCTCCAGATCGCAATTGTTTATAGATTTTATTTTATACTATATCCATTTTAAGCTATTTTTTTAGCTCTTTTTAATGTTTAAGGCTTTCTGTCTTTGAGAGCTTAATTAGAGGTTATATATTGTAGCAAAACCACAATCATTCATCCATTGAAGTATACTGCAAAAAGTTGTTTCATGGTTTCTCTTAACAGCCCTGTTAATTCCTTTGTCCTAAAATACAGCTATTTCCTTAGCTGGCCTGGTCACTGATGATAGCTATGTCTTTTATGATTGCCTTTTGGAATTAATTATAAATATCCAATATCCCGATTGTACTTTTGATTTAACTCACTCAGTCACAATGGAGTGAGTCAATTCAGGGCCATATACATTTGTTCAGTCCATTTCAGCAGTAATGTGGATGTGTATCCGACACTGTTTGCTGTTTTACATGTACAAAGACAAGCTGTTTTAATTCAGTGAGATGCCTGAGGTACAAAAATCAAACAGGGGAAACGAAACAAAGAAATTTATGTAGTAGATAATTACAAGGCAGTTCTACCAAGCAGGGTCTTGCCAGGACATTTCAGTTAGTTTGCCGTGGGGTGGTCTAGTTATTTCAGCTGGATAGACAAAGTGCTGCCAAGACATTTCAACCGCATGTCCAAGGTTCAGCCAAGATATGGTGGCCTGCTGGATTTCATACAGAACAAGTAGTCTATACTTTTAGACTCTCCCTCAAATAATTGTTTGTTTATTATATGAAACAATATGATTCCTAAGTGAATTTGCAATGCAAAAGACAAACATAGAGAAAATATTACTGTAAACTAAAATTGTGAAGCACTAGTACTGTGTAATAAAAGGGGAAAGACATTTATGAAAACACTTTTATTATTACTAAAAGTCTTTTTGCTCAGGTGGATCTGATTGATTAAGCTGTCCTTTTACATATTCAAAGTATGCTATTAAAATGACTGTGCACAAATTACAAAGTTATTAGACCGTGTTTATAGTGCCTTATGTGTCACTTTGGCTCAGCCAGTGAAAGATGTGATAACCACAAGTAATTATAAACTGATTCTGAAATACTAAAGCAGGAAAAACACTGTCGAGTTTAAATGGGTGAAATTGCGGAAAATGAGTGAGCTAAGTGTTGGAAAAGCACTCTGTGACCTTTACATTTTCACATATTAAAAAACTGCCATTAGAAAACCAGCCGTGGAAAACTGGGCTGTCTGGAGGACAGTGTTGTGCAGGTGCAGGTCTAGGTCTTTGCCAAGCTGTTGGACAAACTCTTCTCAAAATCAGACCAAGTAACAATGCACCATATTGCTGAATTCTGCTTTGTGTATTTTGAGTAGTTAGCCTTTCTTCTTCAAGACTGCTGGGCCCTGCCTCCAAGAAAAAACGGTTGGACTGATGCCATAGAAAAACTACTTGTAGCTCCATAAGGCAGATTTTCTTAACCCTGGTCCTGGTGGACCCTTCCTCTGCACATTTTTGTTATTTCATTCTCTAATCCACTTCAACTCAGTAAAGGCCTTTTAATGAGCTGATTAGTTTTATCAGGTAAGTTAGGAGCGCTAAAACGTGCAGAGAAGAAGGTGACAAAACCACACAAGAGCAAATTCTTCTGTCTTTTGGTGGAAACTGATGGAAGGCAAAGGAACAAGGAGAGGTAATTCCAGATTTGAGCCAAAGCAATACCCTCCTCTCTGCCTTCCCTCAGGTCAGTGCTGGTAAATTTGGGCTAAATGTCATGTGACATGTAATGTGAGTGTGGTGCACGAGCGTTCAGGTCTAGGACAGAGGAACATGCTACACGCTGCATAGATTTGTTGTCAGCTAATGGAGCTCTGGTTTAATCAGGTTTAATATTCAGACTTTTTTTGTGCATGTGCATGCACACTCAAATACGCACACACACAGCATTCAATCCATGTAGCTTACACTTGGTCCTGGATAAAGAGCTGGGATAAAGACGGGTAGATAGCAAGAAAGAGGAAAGGAATGGAGAAGAACCACTCTTAGATAAGATGCCTGTGTGACTCACCCTCTCCTCACACACACTTATTTTAAACATCTCTGAAGCCCCAGTGTGCTTCAAACCTCCGTGGGTTCCACTTTACCACAGGTAAATGTGTTCCCTCCTACACACACACACACACACACACACACACTCACACATACACACACATACTAACCACAGCTACAAAAGTAAAGCTCACAGCTCAGGACAGTATAAGGGCCAGAAAAAGCTCTGCTTCACAAACAGGAAACTAGAGAGATTTCAGCATCACTTCAAGGCCAGTCAGGTCACATTTGAAAATGTATCCAGTGCAGATCAGAGAGTCTGAGACCACATCATTACTGCACGCTTGTGATACACCAGATTAAAAGGCTCAGTGCAACCATCATGCCTGAGCTGCTGTAAACTGTTAGCTGAAGTGCTGTACAGAGAGCCATTACATATTAAAGATGAATGTGTTTTGAGAGTCTGAATTGAGAGATATTTAAACTCATCTTGGTATTT
Source organism: Bryconaethiops microstoma (assembly GCA_037577275.1). Taxonomy (NCBI): domain Eukaryota; kingdom Metazoa; phylum Chordata; class Actinopteri; order Characiformes; family Alestidae; genus Bryconaethiops; species Bryconaethiops microstoma. Next base: position 21,228 of record JBBJLS010077879.1, read on the forward strand.
GTTTACTTCATCAAGAACAATTGTGTGCAAAAGCTTTGGTCCATCTGGCCCTGTTACATTTCTTGTAGATTTTTTAAGTCAAAGGAGGACATACATCTGCAGCAAATAAAAACAATCCATGTCTCTTGAATGTTAATACATATTATTTGATTTTTGATCAACTTGCAGTGTGCATGTTTACAACACAAAGAACACTAAAGCATAAAATGCATAGTGGCAACTTTGTGTTTTGTGTAGGAATCCTTCCTGCTAAATCTTTATATAATATTTCTATAATATTTTAGGTATAATCAAAAAGAAATTAATTCACAACATTATTTTGTAGCACATTGTACTTCATGTGGGTTGACCCATGGCTGGATAGTAATGATACAAATTTTCTGTCAGTAATACAAAATTTCTGTAGATAAAATGTACATAAAATGTATATATATATAACTGTTTTGCACATATTTGTGTAACTTTCCATCTACATATGAGTCTTTTTCTAGCTTTCTATCTAAAAACCCAAATCTCCAAATGTGTTACCTTCCAAGGAGAAGAAAAGACAGCAGCTGCACTGATGTAATCTATTTTATTTATGTGCTTCCACCTGACATATTTGAATAATTTAAGTTCAAAACACTGTGATATCAGTGTATAGATAAACTGGTGGTGCATTTATACACCAAATCATATTTCTAAACACAAAATGTGTCTCAGATAGCTACCTAGTTCAGTATGAGCGGTACCAGTTATTTTCTATGGTCCCATTGTCAGATCATTCCAGCACATTGCAACATTCTTTCCCTGAATATTCCTGCAATGTACTCTAAAAAAAAAACATTGATTCCCTTAAAAAATTATCAACATTAAAAGTATTCTTCTAGCAAGACATTTAGCCATCCTCACTCAAAACTAAAATGCTAATCAAAACCTGTTAGATACAGTCTGTCACACGTACCAGAACATGTGACGTCGATCGGGACCGGAAGTGACATCACGCAGTAGGTATATAAACAGAAAAAGAAGGCAATGCTGTACACAGACATTGAGTTCCTTACTCAACCCTTGTCGCCCCGATTCACCGGTACCGTAAGTACTCTGGATCTCCGATCCTCCTTATATACTTCTCTGTGTACGTGTAAGAATGCAGGCTCCTTTGGTGGGAACCTTTACTCCTTGTGGGAGCGTTCCTATACTAACGTGCGTGAGTTACCAGCTCCCTCGTTTGTATCCGCAATTGGGCCCTTCCCTCACGCTACAATTGGGTGTCTACAGTCGGCTGCATTCTCGTTCTTGACAGAATGTCTGTGTCCAGTGTAGGCCCAGCGGATCTTGCCCGCGTCTGGGAGGTTGTTAATCAGCAAGCCGTCGATCTCGTGAACCTGAAACAAGAAGTGGTTAATCTCCGAGCGGAGGTTGCCACCTTGTGACAGGTGATACGGGATCGCGATGCTGAACATACCTCCCAGCCGGCAGCTCCAACCCTTCCTCCTACTCCTTCTCCTCCAGTCTCTGATATCACACCCAAGATCGCATTACCCGAAAAATGCGATGGCAAGAGTGACACGTGTGAGATTTTCTTGATTAATCTTTCCCTGTTATTTGAGTGTCAGAACAGCCGATATCCTACAGACCGAAGCCGTATAGCCCTTCTGTCTTCACTTCTCACCGCGCAGGCAGCTGAGTGGGCTACCACGGTCCTGAGGTCCAACAGCCCCATCGCCTACTCTTACGAGAGTTTCACCAAGGAACTCAGGGCCGCTTTCCATCACCCGGAGAGTGAAGCGGTGGTCGACTCCAGATTGTATCACCTACGACAAGGAGACCGTCCTATTAGTTGCTACACCGCAGAATTCAGGACCCTGGCGGTGCAGACGGCCTGGAGTAACGTGGCACGTACTGCCTACTTCGAGGGACTTTCCTCCAGGATGAAGGCTGAGCTGGCCCTCCGAGAACAACCTAATACCTTGGAGGAGCTGATAGAGCTCAGTCTGCGCATCGACAAGCGTCTGGGTCTCCTCCCCAAACCAGCTCAGCGCACCTGGACCTTCAAGACCCCCGTCGCCTCTACGTCATCCTACCGACCTGTACCACCACCTTCACCTCCGGAAGCCCACTCTGGAGCTGGGGAACCCATGCAGATAGGACACACTTCCCTGGCTGTGGCAGAGAGAGAATGACGCTATTGCGAGGGCCTCTGCGCCTATTGCGCCTCCCCCGACCACCACCGAGCTATCTGCCCTCTCCGTCCGGGAAACAGACAGACCAGGTAAATAGGGGGAGGCTCTTATCTGGTCCGCTGATTGCCGCCTTCAATCTCCCGTCCATTTCCCGCTTAACACTCAAGGTAAGTCTCCAGTTGAGCCACCGACAGATCATGACTACGGCCTTCGTTGATTCGGGGGCTGCTGGTAGTTTCATCGATCAGGCTTTTGCTGCTCAACTGGGGATCGAAACTGAGGTGTTATCGCGACCCTTCCAAATCACAGCCATTGACGGTCGACCCCTCATCGCAGGACCCATCACCCATCGCACCGTACCCATCACGCTCATCATTCAAGGTCACACCGAGAGAATCCCCTTCCTCCTAACCAAACTCGAATCTCCCCCCATCATCCTCGGTCACCCTTGGTTGGTCCAGCATGACCCCATCATCTCCTGGTCTCGCAACACTGTTCTTCACTGGGGTTCAACCTGTCAGGAGCTTTGCCTCCAGGCTGGGGTCGAGACGTGCTCCGGGGAGTCAGAGGCTCCCAATGTCGACAAGGAGTCCATTCCTGTCCAGTAGCGAGACCTGGCCGAGGTTTTCAGCAAGAGACGGGCCCTCAAGCTACCACCTCATCGACCCTATGACCCATCCATCGACCTCCAGCCAGGCTCGGTACCACCCCGCGGCCGGCTCTACTCTCTCTCATCATCTGAGCAGAAAGCCATGGACGAGTATATCGCCGAGGGTCTTCGTCAGGGGACTCTGAGACCTTCTAGTTCCCCCGCCGCCGCAGGGTTCTTTTTCGTGAAGAAAAAAGACGGCGGACTCCGACCCTGCATTGACTATTGGGGGCTTAACACCATCACTATCAAGAACTGTCATCCGCTCCCGCTGACCAACACCGCCCTGGACACCCACTCTGGTGCCACCATCTTCACTAAACTGGATCTGCGAAGCGCTTATAACCTGATCCGCATCAGAGAGGGCGATGAGTGGAAGACGGCATTCATAACCCCCACCGGCCACTATGAAACCCTGGTGATGCCCTTCGGCTTATGCAACAGTCCGGCTGCCTTTCAAAACTTCATCAATGACGTCCTCCGGGAGTTCTTAGGTAAATGGTGCTTTGCTTACTTAGATGATATCCTCATGTATTCCAAGACCCCGGAGGAACACACCCTGCACGTCCAGACTGTCCTGAAGAGGTTGTTGGCCCACCAACTGTACTGCAAGTTGGAAAAGTGTGCTTTTCACCAGCACTCCACCACATTCCTGGGCTTTGTCACCTCATCTAAGGGTGTGGCCATGGATCCCCAGAAGCTGGAGGCTGTGCGTGCCTGGCCCCTACCCACGTCGCTTAAACAGCTTAAACATTTTCTGGGGTTCGCCAACTTCTATCGGCGATTCATCCAGGGCTTCAGTTCAGTTGCGGCACCTCTGACGGTTCTCACCAAACCTCACTCAGGTCAGTTCACTCTCACCTCTCAAGCCACCGACGCCTTTCATCGCCTCTGTCTTCTCTTCACCACCGCACCCATCCTTCTTCACCCGGATACCGACAAGCCGTTCGTTGTTGAGGTGGACGCCTCCGATGTGGGCATAGGAGCCGTCTTCTCACAGCGAGGTCTAGACCATAAACTCCATCCCTACTGTTATTACTCTAGAAAGTTTACTCCCACTCAACAACGATACGGGGTAGGGGACCGTGAGTTGTTGGCCATCAAGTGGGCTCTAGAGGAATGGCGTCACTGGCTCCAGGGCGGCGGTGACCCATTCATGGTCTGGACCGATCATCAAAATTTCATCACCATAAAGCAAGCCAAGCAGCTCAACCCTCGTCAAGCCAGATGGTCAGTCTTCTTTGAACAATTCAACTTTCATATCTCATACCGTCCGGGGTCGAATAACGTCAAGGCTGACGCCCTCTCCCGCCAACATCAAGTGGAGTGTCCCCGGACGGTCCCTGAACCTATCATTCCCCCTCATCTCATCCTGGCTCTGCTCCGGTGGGGGTTGGAAGATAGAGTCCGCCAGGAACAGTCCTTGGAACCGCCTCCTCCTGAAACCCCTGCTCACCGCCTATACGTGCCTACCAGGGTACGATCAGAAGCTCTTCAGTGGGCCCACTCTTCGGCCCTGGCCGGTCATCCTGGGGTGGAACGTACCTTCAATCTCCTCCAGAGGGCCTTTTGGTGGCCGCGCATGAGACAGGATGTCCAAGAATTTGTACGCGCCTGTGACATCTGTGCCCGGGCCAAGACACTGAACACCGCCTCTCCAGGGCCTCTCCATCCTCTACCCACTCCTCAGGAGTCTACCTGACTCAGGAGGTAAAAATACTATACTCACCATCGTGGATCGGTTCTCCAAGGCTGTCCACCTGGTGGCTCTAACCGGACTCCCCTCTGCTAAAACCACCACTGAGTTGATCTTAGAGCACGTAGTCCGCTTGCATGGGTTCCCCAAGGACATTGTCTCGGACAGAGGGCCCCAGTTCACGTCCAAGTTTTGGGGGGCCTTCTGCTGTCTGATCCATTCCTCTGCCAGCCTGTCTTCGGGGTACCATCCTCAGTCCAATGGTCAGACGGAGCGGGCCAACCAACAACTGGAGCGCTTCCTTCGCTGCTTTGTGGCCAATAGGCAGCGCTCCTGGGCACGCCATCTCGTTTGGGCTGAGCTCTCCCACAACACCCTCGTCTCCATGGCCACCGGGCTCAGTCCATTCGAGGTTTGCTACGGGTTCCAGCCTTCGCTGTTCGACCACCAAGAACCGGAGGTTGGTGTCCCGTCTGCCCAACAGTTGGTCCGCCGGTGCCGGCAGGTGTGGTCCCGGGCTTGGAGATCCATCCTTCGGGCCAACGGTCGCTACACCACCCAACATCTGCGCTGGCACCCTCCGTGACGGTTGTTCCATGTAGGAGACAGGGTATACCTCTCCACCCATCACCTCAAGCTCCTCACGGACTCTCGCAAGCTGTCACCCCGTCACATCGGACCCTACAAGATCACTCACTGCCTGAACCCTGTCACCTACAGGCTCCAGCTGCCTGCCTGCCTAAAAATTCACCCTGTGTTTCACGTGTCACACCTT
>JBBJLS010077907.1:0-26498 GCA_037577275.1 Bryconaethiops microstoma
CGTGCTGTGATATCCCTCACCAACATGGAGGATTTGCCTTAAATGATCTTAAATCTAAATGTTAAATATGAAAAATACATCTCGCACTGTAGCAAAACAAACTGACACCGATCATGCCTTGGATGACCATGTGGAGTAAGGGGGCATGCTCGAGTTGTATGTTAATTGTGCTTGCTTTGCTTCCATTAAGAGATGTTTGAAATAAAGGAAAAGCACAGCAGTCCTTACCAAAAACACACTCCCACCACAGGGTGAGGTATCATAGACCACTAGAGCGAATCACATTTTTTGTTGATTTTGACTAGATATCATTTTAAATGATCTTCATCTCTCAGCATATCTGATTATCTGGGCTGGGGCTGGAGGCACAGGCAGTTACCATAGCAACGCCAGCTTCAATAGGTGCCTGACAAGTGTTTATAGTCAAGGGGGCCACACACACACACACACACACACACAAACACACACACACACACTTTTATTTCCCCCTCTGGCTCTGACACATACATATGCACAGACCCTTCATCTTTTCTACCTCTCTTCCTCACACACATATTTCTGCTGTCCTTTTCTTTCTTTCTTTCTTACTTTCATGTACACACACAGTGTTTTATAGAACAGCTGTGTAAAACACAAACCATGGCACAAAGTACATGCAGCCTTACGGGCCAAGAATGGGAGGGGCTAAACATATATGGGCCGAATGGGCAGAACAAAACTGCTTTAAAATGAAAGGGTGGGGCTAATCTGCTTAAGATGAAGGGGTGGGGCAAAACTGGTTTACGATGAAAGATTGGGGCTGAACTGCTTTAAGATGAAAGTGTAGGGCTAAACTGGTTTAAGATGAAAGGGTGGGGCTGAACTGGTTTAAGATGAAAGTGTAGGGCTAAACTGGTTTAAGATGAAAGGGTGGGGCTAAACTGGTTTAAGATGAAAGGGTGGGGCTGAACTGGTTTAAGATGAAAGGGTGGGGCTAAACTGCTTTGAGATGAAAAGATTATTGGGTTTATTGGGTGGGGCTAAACTGCCTTAGGCTGAATGGGAGGGACGGTAAGGGAGTGAACACAGGTGATCTACAGAGGTGAGTGAGTGGTCTGACTGTGATCCGCACTGAAACATCATCCATCACACAGAACACACCTGTGATCTGTGTGTGTGTGTGTGTGTGTGTGCGCATCTGCTCCTCCACTTTAAATTCTGAGACATGGAGTCTACATGCCTCTCTCTCCTCGCTTAATAATGTAACAGCGATTAAGAACCTCAATTCCTCAGAGAGAGAGAGAGCCCGTTAATCAGACTGCACTTTCAGTTTCATATCGTTTTGCCTCTGATGATTTAATGTGCAATTAAACACGGCAGTTTCTGCAGAAGAAAGAAGCTGAAGCCTTATTAAAGGGGAACTTCACCCATTTGTCACAATGATATGTAACGGTGATGATAGTAAAATCACAGAAGCCCTAAATGGGTGAGGATTTAAATACATGATTAATTATTTTCAGTAATTATCGGTTCATCTGTTTTCAAGATATTTCTCAGCATCCCAACAAAGCAAACAAAAATATTTCCCCAGACAACCCTTTTTCTAGATACAGTCTTGAATAATTTGTTTAAATAATTAGCAATAATGAAATAATGAAATGATTTTCTGTGACATAAAGGCCCTAACAGTGTCAATGATAACCTCAAATGATTAGATATGTGTGTGTGTGTGTGTGTGTGTGTGTGTGTGTGTGTGTGTGTGTGTGTGTGTGTGTGTGTGTGTGTACATCACCACAAGTGTGCAGTTGGCTCTGAAGCAGAACCCCAGTCACTCCTTTCAGGTAGAAAATGCATCTCTGTGGGCAGTTTGACTATGACGGCACTCCACAGCACTCAATTCTCTGCTTATTTTGAATATTCTGAAAAAGTGAAAGATGTGAAGACTGCCTCACATGTGAAGACTGTGGTCACATGTTTGACCCCAGATCTCAGAATTTTACAGGATCTTAATCATGTTCTTAAATGTCAGTTCTAGATTATTTTTTTATTGGGATATTGAGAAAATGATTCTGAGAGAATATTTGTGGTAATGACTCAAGATCCCAAGAAAACAAATGAAATTGGAAAGATAAATGTTCATTAATGTTAAAAGTTAGTTTAAAGCCACCTAATAACAGCGAGCAATTCTGAAATGCAGAGCTAATTTCAAGGGCGTTGCTAGGCAGTTGTTATGTAGTTGCTAGGGTGGTTTCTATAGTGTTTCAGGTGGTTGCTGTGTAGCAAGGTAATTTCTATTAGAATAAGGTGTTGCTAGGTAGTTGCCAGGGTGTTGCTAAGCAGCTTATATGATACTGAGGTGTCTTTAAGGTTGTTGCTGTATTATTTTAGGTGGTTGCTAAGGTATTCCAGTGTTAGTTGGTAGGTAGTTATTTTGTTATAGGTTGTTGTTGCTAAATTTGTTGTGTGTATGTGTGCTAGAGATGCAAGTGAGCACAAATGACAAAACCAAACTGCTCCCACTGTTTGACAAAATAATTTTGTTTGTTTTTTTGTCAAACTGGCTTAATTAACTGCTTAATTGGGAAATGTACTAAATGAAATATGAAGGTCTTTTTGGGGTTTCCAAGCAAATCTGAACAAATAAAAAGTTTTCTCTGGGGACTACCACAGACCAGCTTCCCCCAATAAAAGTAAGGTGCTCCACTTTTGTGTTTAGATGCCTGTGGCTTGTAGAGTGTGTGTATGTGTGTGTTTGTGTGTGTGTATACGTGTGTGTGTGTAAACCTACAGCTCGTACAGTTTGAAGAAGAAGAGCACTAGATACAATAGCAGGAATAAAAGGCAGAATGAATGGACGAACGTTCAATAGACAGCAAACCCTGAACGAAGAAAGGTCTGGTCATTAGCACACCATCACCGTGGAAACAAAGAGATGTCTCATTATGGATAAGCGACTGTTTACTCAGATAAAATGCATATGCCCTCCATCCGCTTTATAACAAACCTGTCTGCTGATACGGAGTGTGTGTTCACTCTTCTTGACCTTCACCAGGGGTTGGTTTCAGACCACAGAGATTTTTGAGTGTTGGACCCACTCTCAGCCCAGCAGTGACACTGACGCTGTTTCTGATATACTCAAACCAGCCCAACACACACTGCCATTTCAGTGTTACTACTGTGCTGAGAACTGTCCCCCACACAAATACTACCTTGACCTCAGTGGTCCTGTGGCCAGAAACTGACCAATGATGAAAGGGGTATCTGATAAACTGTACAGCAACAGATAGACCACAGTCTCTAACTGTACACCGGTAAAATTAAGCTATAAGGCATTTCTAATAAAGTGGCCAGTAAGAGGAATTAAAAACGACAGGAGTAAAACATCATTTAAAGAGTTAATTATTTTCTGTATGAGATGGGATATGCCACATAATGTATAGGCACTACAGTATAATTGGATAAATAATCTCAGTGCAGTGATATTAGGTGATAAACAGAGATGAGGATCATTAACTGAGGATTATAAAAAAGATCCATCCGCCTGATTAATTGATTCCTCCATTGAACCGGTCACACCTCTTTAATTGGCGGGTTATAAATTTATTACAGTCACGTGAACTTTTTCTTGCCGCAGTTAGTATAATGACCATCTGCTGCATCTCAGTAGGAGAGCAGTGATAGAGAACAGTGTATGTTCATAAATGGTAAATAACTGGTGCACACACCAGTAAAACACCGCCCCACATACAGGACAGCTTTTTAATGTTTAGACACAAACTGTTCTACAAAACCAATGAAATGATTTGGAAACATTTTTGACATTGAAATTGAAAAAATTACAATATAAGAAGGTTGTTTCTCTCTCCTGCAAAGTTACAAGATTGTAAAACAATGTTGAGATGTTTAAAGGATGATTTTGTGAGATTGTTTTGACCTCATCATATTTATGGTGCAATATTAAGTCACTGTTCCATAGTTATACAGGAACCATGCTGTATCTAAACTGTACTGCGATGGCACAGAATTTGCAGCACGTTTTGATTTTCCAGTGTATCTCAGTTCAGTAAGAGAGTTTCTGACTCAATTCTCTCCTAACAGTATATGGCCTGTCGTCCCAAAACCATGTCCATGGAGTCAAACCGGTGGAAAGTTTTTCTGTCAGAGCCGCTTTTGTTACTGTGGTCTTTTATTATTTATAGTCTTGTTTGAGGTTTTTTTTTTTCCTCAGCATTTTTTTCCTTTAGCTGTTTGATGAAAACATACGCCTTCATGTTTCTCACAGAGTTAAAGATAAATTTGTTAGTTAATTTGTTAGAAAACTCCTACTGAAATTTATCTTCAGCCCAAACAGACAGTTGAGCTTGTACTTCATTGACTTCCCAGTTTACTGTTGTTTTTCTGTATTTCTGTTGTTTTTTTTGCAGGCCTCTTTTTTTGCCTCTTTGCATGTTGTCATGATGACATTTCAACCAATCAGAAAGCAGTGATGCAGTCGGCTCGGTGCGGCCTGCTTACGGCCCAGCCATCGAGCAGGTGGGGAACGGCTCGGGTGCGGGTTGTTTAACTTGTAATGGAAAAACATTGTTTGCGGTACAGCAGGGTTCCTTGTGCCAGTGGAAAAGTCATTCTGGAAGATTTTTATCCCATTCATACTATACATTGCTGTATTGTCTATTTATAGACAATTCTCTGTCGTTCAGTGCTGTTAACTGCCTCTTGTGCACTATCAGACTTATGGTGCAATAGAAGTCAGTCTGTAAGGTTTACTTCACATTCACTCTATACTGTTATATTGTTGTATTTTTTCTATTGTAACTCTGTTGAATGTTGCACTGTGGTCAGTGGAGAAATGTATCATCTTATGTACGTGTTCACAGTTGCTGTTGACAGTATAGTGACCTTGAACCTTACAAAACTAAAGTTTAGTTTTATCAAGATATGGAGAAAATGACTCTATTATCTTTAAAAACGTTTGTTTAATTATAATAATTCAATTAATTTCAGTTTTTTTGGACAGCATTTTTTAAAACTGATGTTGTCACAAAGCAGCTGTACAGAATCTGGGTCCAAGCCCCTAGTGAGCAAGTCAAAGGCGACAGAGGAGAGAAAAGCTGGAGGAAGAAACCCCAAGAGGGACCAAGACTCAAAAGGGGAACCTGTCCTCCTCTGGTCGACCCCAGAAAGAGCGGGAGAGTAAAAGATCTAAAAATAATGATATAAGAAACCTGAGATCTCTACAAAACAACCAATAACCACCAGGGGTAAAAGGCCAGTTCAGGTTCAGGTTGTTACAGGGTGGGGCTGAAGGTGGTTGCTAGGATGAACATAACATAAAACTTCTACAGAACATTGATATATATTTTAAGTGTACTATATATTACCATTAGTAAATATAGTGTTAGTGATATTAACATTAATGATATTAACATTAGCAAAGTATCATAAGTAATAAGAACATTAGGAAACATTCACATTACTAACATTAGCAGAACTTATCTAGAGAAATAAACTTCAGACACGGAACAGGGGATATAAAATTGAACTTTGTGATCTATTTATACAAAATACAGATCCAGCCAGGGAACGTGTGTGTGTGTGTGTGTGTGTGTGTGTGTGTGTGTCAGGGTTTTTGTGGTGGTGTTGGAGCGTATGAACAGAACAGCATGTGCGTTTGCTTTGGTGGGTTTAATTTCCTCTCCGACTTTGTTATTCAGCAGTGTGTTTACTGAGCACACATACACACTGACGTTCCTGCTCTCATTACTCTGTAGACACACACACACACACACACACACACACATACACACACATACACACACACACACACACACACACACACACACACATTCTGCAGTCTGATCAAACAGCAGCAGAAACAGTGCAGTCCCCCATGGTCGTGCCCATGGTTTTGTCCTACAGCTCCAAGGCTTTTGTCTGGTGTTTCTGAATCAGACTGACAGACTGACAGGACTCCACTCTCCATGCCTGGCTTTTCGTCACTAATGATGTTTAGACTGGCCAGCGTATCTAGCTGTATCTAGCTGATCATGTTGTGTTTTAGTGTCATATGAAGTTTTCAAGGTTATACTCATTTACAAATACTCATTTACATTGAGTTCCCACTTAGAAACATCTATTCTGTGTGTCCACTCACTGGCCACTTCATTAGAAACACCTCAATTCTTATTCCATTCACTGGCCATTATTAGAAACACCTACTTTGTTCTTCCACTCATTGGCCATTTTATTAGAAACACCTAAATTATTCTTCTACTCAGCGGCCACTTTATCAGAAACACATCTTGTATAGCTCCAGTATACAGGTTTATGGTTACAGACACAGGACCACTGTTGTTTGTATATATATTTGGTTGTGTTTTCAGCAATGTCACTGATTTTGTAGTGCTCATGGAAGGGTGTGTGGTGCTGGTACTCTCAGAAGTGGGTCCACCACCCAAAAATACCTCTGGGGTCAGAAACTGACCCCTGATGAAGACCTAGAGGAACTAATGCATCAGATGGATTACAGTCTCCTAACTGAACACCAGCAAGGAGGAGCTTCAAAGCAGGTCTTTCTGATAAAGTGACCAGTGAAATGAAACTTCCTAATTTGTGTTTCCTTTGCAAAATCTAATTCTGCTCTGTTATCTTCTGCCCCTTCCACACAGTCTCCCTAAACAACCAGACTGGCCACCTGTCTCCTGCTGAAACTGACTCCTATGAGCCCTAATTGACCGAACCTTAGAAAAACAAACAGGCCCTCTCCGCACCTGCAACATGTAACATAATGCCTGCCTGTCTCTGGGTGGGGTGTGTGTATTGCTGGGTCAGGGAGTGTGTGTTGGCACAGCTGGGTTGCACTAACCATTAGTTTTTTTCATTTGTCTCTTCCAATAATTCCAACCTAATATTGTGAATAAATATGTCATAGATGTATAAAGGGATGCAAGTACCATTTTGTAAAGGTGCACCTTTGGTTCAAACCTTTTCTGTGATTTGTAGTTTTTGTTTTGTTCTTCAGAACTTCTTCTTCAGAAGTTTTACTGTAGACTTGGGGGGGGCATCAGTATGACGTGATGTGTGTTCAAGTGGTTGCGCTCAAAAACAAGACGGACCGGGAATAAAGTTATTTTGTTTACTGTTGTTTTTCTGTCATCTAAGGGACAAAGTTTATTTTACTGTATGCTGTAATAAAGGACTAAGACGGAAGTTCTACAAACCCCACTTCAGGCCCCCAGACCGTGCAGAAACTTCTACCATATGGAGGGCTCTGATGACCAGTCTGAAGAGCTAGAACCATCGTAGGTACGCGGTTTTCTTAGCTTTCCAAAGAAAATCACGTATCTCAGTTTTCTATTTTTATTTTTCAACCTGATTTGATCAGGGCAGCTGCCCTTGGCACTGTGGGGAGCATTAGAAATGAACCTCCTGAAGGCCTGATCAATGGGAGAGCTTGTTGAGTCACAGAGCAACCAGAGGAACTCATTCTGATTGGCTGATTGGATCATTTCCAAAGAAAACTTAAAAATGCAGTAACTGCAGGAGAAACATGACTCTACTAAATGAAGATTAAATAAAAAATAATATACAAATTGTTTCCCAGAAATCATTAGACTTTATCTGAAGGGGTCATCTCCGGTAACTTTAGACTTTAAGGTAAATGTTAAAGGATTTACTGAAAAACTGCTACAAACAATAACTTATACACATTCCCTCATACATTCATGTGAGAGTTTAATAGGTAAGTAAATACAGCGTGGAAGTGTTCTCCACTGTTACTAGAGCTAACCAAGAGAACCAAGAGAACCTTGAGAACCCCATATAAAGTGCCTAAGCTTACCAGCTAAGGACCTGAGACGGAAACATTAGAAATAAGTTGACTAATCAGTGTAATATTATTTAATTTAATGCAGTTTGCCAACAAACGCACCAGTCAAAATGAATAAACTCAATAAATAATGTGCAGGTTATGGGCATTATTTACACAGGTGCCATTATTCAAGATAGTTTAAATAAGATTTTTTGGTATGTGTTGAGGTCAACCCGAGTCTTGTTTGAGTCTCAAGTTATTTTGCTCCTTCGCAGTTCATGCTAACTAAAGGAGAACGTCACTGATTTTTCTGTTTATTCAACGATAGTTCATAATCTGTAAACGGGTGCAGGAAGCATTTTTAATGTGGAGGGGACGCTTCAGAGAGGGGTGCGCATGCAAAGGCTCGGGCCTTTTTTTTATCTCCATGCCACAGGTGACACTGCCAAGTATAAGCACCTTAGTATATTTGAGGGTAAGTAAGTAACTTACAATGGCAGATGCATGATTCTCTGTTTTATTTTGCCCTGTAAGTTGGGGGGATGGATTTAGGTCTGGGGGGACACATCTCCCCCGTCCCTGGTCCCATCTGCGCCCATGTCTGTAAACAAAGTCATTCATGGTAGGTTTGTTGTGAAATGGTTCTTTTTAGAGAAACTTAGCAAGATGTCTTTACAGTGGGACCATTGGTCTTGATGCTCGCAACACAAATATAAAGTAAAGTGGCCCCTTATAGTGATGTGTAAACACTGAACACAGTGTGAAATTCCTTCTACGCATGTAACCAATTCACCCAGTGAAGCAGGGGCCTATTACCAACAAAGAGAGTGTGTGGGGATGGTACTTTGCTCAGCGGTACCTCAGTGATGACACCAGCAGTGTTGGGATTCAAACCCACAACCTTCGGATTGCAGAGGTAACTCCCTAACCACTAGGCCACCAGCTGTCTCATAACTATATGAAAGTTAGCTATTTCACTTATCATCCAAACCCATCAGTGAAGCTGCAAGTGTCTACTGTTTATATGGAATGTCAATGATGGTTAAATAGTGGTAAATGTGAACTGAATTATTATGTCAGGAATGTGAATGTCAACTTTGCTATAACACACAATATACTGTGCAGCCCCAATACAATGTTAGACAACTGTAGACTTAAAGAATATGGGAAGGGTCTTTATTCAAGTGGATTATGGCCTCGGGAAAGATAATAATTAAGACCCTCTCCAGTTCTAGCTGCACACTGGCCCACTGCTGTGCTGTCTTTGAATGCCCCTGACTGACCAAATGACCTTTACCATTAAAACCATATGTGGGTCTCCCTGAGGGTCAGTGACGAGAGAGAGCACAACCTTGCCTGATTTATCGAGGATAAACATACAGAATTGCGGAGCATTCCTGTGGATGTGGATCTGCCCAATAGGTGGAGCTCAGAGCAAAAATAAGATATGAGTTCTGGTTCAAAATAGAGCTGTCTGCCAATTATATGAGTAAGCAATAGTTTTGTAATAGTGTTTTTATTTCACCATTTTTTGTCAAATATAATTTCATCTAACCCCTCCCCCGGCGACAAATACAGTCACCACCAAAACCCGATCCCCGCCTCCATCCGTGTCAATGGCCAACTACTACATGCATCAGTGAGATGTGGGTTCTGGTGTGGGTTCCCTCTTTCAGTGATTCTCACAAAAACTATTTGAATGCTTATTGAGTATCTGAGTTATTTTTGCTCTACTAATGGTGAGCGGCAACCAGCGTTAAGGAGTAAGACCACCACCTGCTGTTGCAGTGCTACCCAGATATTTGGTGGTGCTGGAGTGTTTCCGATATTATGTGTATTATAAACATATCAATATTTAATTCTTTTAATTGTCATTGTTATTGTCAGTATCTTGTGACACCCCTCACTTGAACGATTTTTGAGATTTTCGCTGATGGTCCTCCCCTGAAAAAGCCCCTTATTGTCCAGGCTTTAAACAGAAGCTCCTTATTTAGGGATTATGTTGATTAGAGGTCTCTGCAAGTTGCTCTGGATGAAAACTAAATGACAAAATGTAGCAATGGCTCATCCTGAAGCCTGAAAAATTATCTGCAATGCTGAAGGTGTAAATAATGACTGAAAGTCAGCAGGAGTTCTAGCTGCTCCACACTGGCTTTTTCTGTTGGATGCAGTCTAACTGATATGCAGAGGAGTGCTCCAATGAGATGAGGGAGAGAAAGACAGAGAAAGAGAGGGGCCAGAAAGAGAGGGTGTGTGTGTGTGTGTGTGTGTGTGTGTGTGTGTGTGTGTGTGTGTGTGTGTGTGTGTGTGTGTATGAAAGAGAGAGATCACTATGTGTGTGAGCCCTGCAGAGAGAGAGAGAGGACAAGGTGCAAAAGAGAATGTGTCTGTGCCTTTCCTTGATTTATTTTGCCATTTCGACAGATGCTGTGTTCTAGGCCTTTCAATTTAAATAGGAAAGCGCAGTACCGCACTGTGTCCTAGGGGGCAGTGTTGGTATTTTCAGTACTGTTCAAACACTAGGGCAGTTAAGGATGATGTTTTTACTGTTTATCAGGATTGCATGCATTTTTCGACTGTAAAAATAACAGTAAAAAATAACAATAATAATAGAACAAGAATAAATGTGCAAATACAATGAAAAATAACAATAATAATAGAACACGAATAAATGTGCAAATACAATGAAAGGCTCAATATGTAAATAAAGTCAATGAGGTGGGGAAAAGGTAAAAATAATGAAAAAGGCTTCTCAGTTTTCTATATTTTTCTTTATTGTTCAGTAATGTAGGAGGAATAAACAGTACTTCAGTGGAATCTGTACAGCCACCAGCCAAGCAGGGGGTTCTTTAACTCCTCATTGCTCGCTAGCATGTCCACACACAGTTGCAGTGCAGATAACAAAGTTATGGGAAAAAATATTTTACATAGCTAAAAATCGTCCGAGCCAATTTGCATATGTCTCAATGTGGACTTTCCATAAAACCAGACTTCCATTCCTCATTCCTGTGAAGGTAATATGTATTTCTTTTTCATATAGCTGAATATAAATAAGCCTCAGGGTGCAATAAGTTTGGGAATTCAGAGTGTTAAGTTTGACATACTTAAACATGCAGCACATTCAGCTAGATCAGGTCAAACTCACATTTGTATGTGTGTGTGTGTGTGTGTATGGGTGTGTGAGAGTGTGAGTGTGTTTATAAACAGTGCGCTGTATCCCATCAACCAGGCCTCTATCACAACAATCCTTCCCTTTACACTATCACGGGGTTTAGTAGTTAAGTGGCATCAAACTGCCTGGCAACATGTCCACACACACCTACTCAGACAGAAGACAGAAACGTGTGCATGTGAGCATGTGGATTTCATTTGCTTTTTGGTCTTCAGGAGCTGGACTGAAATATAGACTGGCATTTTTTGGATGGTAGTGTATGGGTGTTTGTATTGCTACTGTAGTGTGTCTCTCCTGGACTGAGAATAGTCCATCAACTAAAAATATCCAGCAAAAAGTGTCCACTAATGAAGGATTAGCGAAGGACCA
Organism: Bryconaethiops microstoma; assembly: GCA_037577275.1. Classification (NCBI taxonomy): domain Eukaryota; kingdom Metazoa; phylum Chordata; class Actinopteri; order Characiformes; family Alestidae; genus Bryconaethiops; species Bryconaethiops microstoma. The sequence continues at coordinate 11,331 of JBBJLS010077907.1, forward strand.
ACACAAACTGCACAGCATCAGATCAGAACCATCATCACTAACATTACATCTGCAAGGTGGACCAATAGTTTAGATGTTATACAAGTACAACGTGCAATGACATTAATGAATATAACCAGAGCTGGTTCAGTGTAGCATCAAAAGACAATCCTCATATTTTGTGTTAAGAAATTACTACAAAATAATAATTGCAAGGTTTTTTTTATTAAGATAACCCCATTGGTGAATGTAACGTCTTGCCCCTTATTGTTGTAGTTCAGTCTGACTGTCCAGACGTGGAATCGCATTTTACATTCGTACAACATTCATACAACTCTTAAGGATTTTATAGTCATATAAAAATGAGACTTATAATTCATAGTGAGATCAGATTCTTAATTGCAATCATAATGTTACACATAGCATAGAAGAGAAGAGAAGAGAAGAAAAGACAAGAGAGGAGAAGAAAAGGGAAGAGAAGATAAGAGAAGAGAAGAGAAGAAAATGGCCACTAATGAAGGATTAGCGGAGGACCAACACAAACTGCACAGCATCAGATCAGAACCATCATCACTAACATTACATCTGCAAGGTGGACTAACAGTTTAGATGTGTCTATACATCCACAAATACACTACCCATGTTGGTGTCATGTCTTTGCCCCACTCAAGTAATACCTGCTCACTGGTGGTCCTGTGGGGGTCCTGACCACTGATGAATGTAGTAACAGGGCCGACAGACAGTCTACAATCTGTAACTGTAAACAAAATAGTGCCCCTGTACAGTCAGTGGAGCTGATTAAGTGGACAATGAGTATAGATACAAGAACCTTAGGAAGTGGCTCTTCTGGGTCTCTCACTGGGTGAGGCCACCTCCAACATCCATCCCCTGGTCCTTCTGGAAGTTCTAGATACATGTACTACCATAGCTTAGTGTTAACCTACTAGTAGAAATTATATAGAAATGCTAGCTGAAGTCATATTATCATTATAGTAGGGTTAATGTAGTGTGCTTTTCTAAGTTTCCATGCTGTACTTGTCCCCCTATGCATTTGTGTATCTGCATGTCTGTGCATATGTTGGCTTGTGTGTCTATGGCTTGACTGTGTACATACCTGTGTATGTGTGTGTGCGTGTGTGCGTAAATGGAGGCGGATGGACAGATCTGGTGGGTATTTGAGGGTCAGGGTGATAAGCCCTTTGGGGAAATGATGACAGCCTGTCAGAAACGGGTCGAGGGGCTTTTGTCCTCCTATGGCCCTGATGGTCCTGGACAGGCTTAATTAGTCATTCATTATCATAGCACTTAATTACTGGACTGGGTGCTTTCTCTGAGGAAACGGCCCTTCTGGGCACCAGCTCAAACTGGGACAGCTTGTTTCTTTCTTTTTGGCCATTATTATTTTTGCCATCTCCTTATTACGGCTGCGACGGAGAGACAATGGGCACAGTGGCATTGTGGGCCGCTTTCAGCGCCATCTGTGCCAAAGCCAGGCGGGACAAAACTCCTCCATATGGTCCATCGCTGCTGCCCCGTAAACAGCAACTATACTGAGGCACTCCTGTTAACACTGAAACAAAGCGAAGAAAAAAAAAAAAGACAGAATAACTAAATCAGAGGCATCCACTCACCTGCACTCAGGCACTGTGTGTGTTTGTGGAAGCTGAACAATGTTTTAGAAGATAATTTGTAATCAATTTTTTGAGTGACATGAAACCAACTGTGGTGTGATTACACAAATGAAAATGATTCTAATCGGTATCCGTTTGTTAAATGCTGTAAAATTTGTGAATTCAAGATTCAAGATTCTTTATTTCTCATATACACAATGTGCAATGACATGAATGAATATAACCAGAGCTGGTTCAGAGCAGCATCAAAAGAGAATCCTCATATTTTGTGTTAAAATAATAATAATAATTTTTTTTTATTCAGATAAACCCATTGAATCTTGTTACAGGTGTAGGTGAATGTAACGTCTTGCCCCTCATTGGTGTAGTTCAGTCTGACTGTCCAGACGTGGAATCGCGTTTTACATTCGTACAACATTCATACAACTCTTAAGGATTTTATAGTCATATAAAAATGAGACTTATAATTCATAGTGAGATCAGATTCTTAATTGCAATCATAATGTTATACGTAGCATAGAAGAGAAGAGAAGAGAAGAAAAGACAGGAGAGGAGAAGGAAAGGGAAGAGAAGAGAAGAGAAGAAAAGAGAAGTTCTTTTTTCATTATTTCTGATTTGTTGCTCAGTGAGGTAGAGAAAAGCAGAATTACAGAACATTAATCTGAACATAATTTGTAATAGAATTATGTCGTTCTTTGTGTACGTACCTAATTACCTATAGATATGTTTATAATGTAATTTGAATCCATGACAATAAATCCATAACACAACTGTACACTGTGATCTAATCAGTGGCTTCATGTATTTTTACAATACACACCTTCAAATAACGCTCTGAGTATTTGCATGTGTCTGAATGGTGCAGTAATTTATGCACGCTCCTTTGTTTGGTTATTAATATTTCTGCCTCATCTTGAAATACTTTGCCCCCAACATAGTCCCCCCCTCTCCATTCACTCTGCAGCCCCAACCACTCGCTGCTTTTTTAGACATAACCATCTGCTGTCTCGCACCTTCTAATCTTTGCTCCCCCCTTATCCTTTCAACACACACACACACACACACACACACACACACACACACACACACACACACACACACATCCCCCAAATTTAGACCCCGTGGTGAATGTGTCACCCATGCCACTGTGGTGTGTATTGTGATGACATAAAGAGAAGCTCCTGGGTCTGGTACATTAGATTAGATTAGCTTGTCCATATGGCAGCAGCCCATCGACCCTGGACATGTTTTTGACTGGACATGTTTTCTCCTTATTTCCGCTTGTTAAAAAGACTAAAAATAAACATTTACAGTCTGATGACCAACCTAATTCACACAAACCAGTTGAAACACTAGGAGAGGCTGATCTTAGGGCTGGGGGTCCCATTAGGGTTTTAACTTTCATCACTAATTACAAATCATAGTTATTGAAACAACGTTACTTTACATTTTCTCACTTACAGTTCATCGAAACAAGAGGAGAAATCCTGTCTGTGTTGTGAATTAGACAAGGAAACATTTTACTGTGATTTGAATAGGAATAAGAAGGTTATGTAGTCTCGCCCATGAAATGACTTTTGCAGTCTCGCCCATGAAATGTTCAGCAAAGCGCTGAATAACAACACTAGACATTCAAGGGTTAAACAAATTTACATACAAAATTACACAGTAACATCATACTTAATTGAAATTCATCATTAGATCCAATTGCCGTAAATGCAATGGAAACATTATACATAATAGAGAAGAGATGAGAAGAGAATGGAAGTTTTTAGCATCCACAACCAGGCAAGTTATATAAACCATAATATGTGTAAAACACTGAGAGGCAAAGGTCTCTCTCTCTCTCTTTCTTTCTGTTTGTGTGTGTGTGTGTGTGAGTGTGTGCGTGCGTGTGTGCGTGCGTGTGTGTTTTTGTGCATGTGTGCATGTGTTAGAGTGGGGTAGAGTACCTTAATCCTTGTAATTCCACTGAGCAGAAGGCAGGGGGGAATGAGCTCAATGAGATAACAGAGAGAGAGAGAGAGACAGACAGGCATAGAGAGAGACAGAGAGAGCAGTGAAGGACAGAGCTTTTGGCCGTTTGAATTTAATGTTTATGCCTTCACATCTCTCTCTCTTTCTCTTTATCATTCTGATCTTTCCGTCTCTCCCAATCAAACCCAAGCTGGAGAGCCGCGGCTCTGGATTAATTGGCTTTCAGCGTTCATAATTAAGACGGAGCCGGAGTGTGCTGCCTGTGTATTGTCCTCCATTAATTTCTGATTGCTCTTGTCATTTTCACATTACGCCTTTGCTACAGAAAATTAAAGCGTAGCAGACTCCCCCATCCACTTTCACACATCCACAGAGAATCTCTCTCTCTCTCTCTCTCTCTCTCTATCTGTCTGATTAGAAAGAAATTAAAGAGTAGTAAAGAGTAGCACTGTAACACAGCATCTAGAAAAAAAGACACTCCATCAATAATTTTTTATAATGTAAAGACAGAAAAAGGATGTTGAGTGGTTCAGTAGTGACAATAACAATTCATATACAGGACTGTGAAAAAGTCTTGGGCCACATTTCATTTCTTTATATTTTGCTGTGAATCACCTTGTTTGTGCAAAAATACTATTTCAAGACATATCTTTGGGATATTAAATAGATTAAATGAAAGAAATGGGAACGAATGTTTTACTGCAAAGTGCCTAAAGATACAAGGTGTCTAGATAAAGGAGTCCCAACCACTCAGCATTCACCACCATCAGTATACTGATCACTGCCTGATCATCTGGAAGTATTTGCACCTGTTTCTTCACTTCTTCAGGACTTAAGTTAGATGTGCTTTGCACTTGAATGATTCATACGTAGGTCACTGTGTGGTTTCACAAACAAAAAACATTCCTCTGAAACTGGACTGAAAATGAGAGTCTTTTCAGGAAGCCTGGAGAACTGTTCCTTAAGACTACATTAAAAATACATGAACGTCTGGCTCTTTGGAAAGAAAATATATAGAAATGAGGAGTGGATCAATACTTTTGCACAGTACTGTATTTCTCTATACATCTACCACTGTACACACTAAAGATGTAAAGGCATATAAGTAAATGGTCTGTAATGCCATTCATCTGACCAGTAAACATGTCTTCATCCTACTAACATTAGTAAATGCAAATAAACACTATATTATGTGACATCTCTCATGGAGGAAGCCTAGTTTTCATCTAATACCTAGTTTGCTAAGCATTAACCCCAAATTACATTTATTTAATTGATTTTATACACAAAAATAAGTGTCCATCCTCCACATAGACAGTGTGTTAAGTGTGCAGAAGTGTGTAGTTCACTTAGAAAATCAAGAAAACACTTTATTCAACCAGACATGCCCAAAATGTGACTGTAACCAGTCTATTCAATTAATTAAATCAACTTCTGCTGACGGCCCCGAACTATTTGATGGCTGGAGAGCGCGGAGAAGATCAGAAACCTTCTAACAGATCATCAGAAGGGGTCCAAAAGTACTTAAAATTTACAATATCCGTTATTCATTTTAATTATTTAGTCAGGGATGTTTTCTCTCTCTTGTTAAGGGACTATTTTGGAAATATGATTTTCATTCTGGCAATGATGATACAAGAATATCCCCAAAAAGTGACTCTATAGGAGAAGCAAAACAATATTGTTCATTTTAAATGTAAGTTCATGAAAAATATTTTATTCTAGATAATTTTACACTGTTTGGAATGGTTTGTCATGACATTCTGATACACACATATAAACACATTAATATTAAATTGTTAAAGTTTATAATAATTCTTTAATACTTGTAGATTCATCTACCAAACATATTTAAAAATAATAATATTATTAATGAATAACAATAACAGTTATTGCTGTCGCTTTATTTATTACCATTATTATTCACAGTAGTTATTAGATAATTACATTACATTGTTCTTATATTTTTTTATTTATTTTAACCAGGTTTTTTTTATTTTAGCCAGTCACACATGTATAGTGTAATTGTATAGGCTGGTGTGTGAAAAAGAGCAAAAAGAAAAAGAAAAGGCTTTTTAAATTGAATTACAATTACATTATATTTCTTTAAAAGTATTTTGCACTCTGATATACAAAAATCTAATATTCTGAATGTAACTCAAATATCTTTCATCTGCTTTTATTTGATAACCTTTTATTAAATGTGGGCTGTTTATTAAGTACATATTAAATATTATATAAAATATTTACATAGCATTAGTGCATGCAAATGTGTCCAAATGCATAAAAATATATTTAGAGGTTGAGTTTTTTGAGGTTTTCATAGTAAGAGTGGTAATTTATTGGAATTACAACAATCAATCATTCAGGTTTAACCAGTAAGAGTGTGTGTGTGTGTGTGTGTGTATGTGTGTGTGAGTGTGTGCATGGGTTTGCGTGTGTTAGCGTGTGTGACATGTTTAAGTGGAGTGTTGTTTTAAGCTCTATGGGATCGGTGGAACAATAGAAAGACAATCAGACAGTTGCTGCCATCTTTGCCTCAGGCAGTGAGGAGAGGCTCCATCCACCTCTCCCTTCATCAAAAGCCTGAGATGTCTTCAGGGGGACGTCCGACCTCCAGCAATGGAGGCGCAGGGGTCTAGGAGACCCCCTTAGGCTTCAGAGCGTCCCACGGTGCCCAGAGAGACAGCTGGAGTCTCTCTCACCTCCGGACGTCTCAAAGAGTCTGGTCACCCGTATCATACCCTGTGCATTCCGTGTGTCCCCCAAAGTACCGAGACTAAAACAGTAGATCTACAAACCACTGATTTAGTCCAGCCTGAGGTGTCTCTGCTGTTTCCCTGCTTTACCCTCTCTGGAAGGGCTGCTTAATGAGCTTATTATTTGAATCTGTAGAAAAATCACCAAAATGTACAGAACTTGTGAAACGACATCATGAAGTCTTTTCTAATATACTAACTGAGGCATGTATTTATATTTTTGTGCTCTCCAACACCCCCACATCCACACACCCCCGCCCCCCCACATACACTTTTTTTTAAACCATACTCCAGCTTGAAAGGTGTAATTACTCTGGCCCTAAAATATCCCACCGGCTGCTGCTCTCACCCCGCACTGCACTCGGCACGTATAATTTAATTTGAATTCATTACGCTTACTCCGTTAATATATTCATGACTTTCAGTTCCCTGTGTTCTCTTGCCACCTGGAGTGTCCTGCCTTATCTGTGTCAGTGCGCCTCCCTCCTTCTCTTTTCAGCCCAGGGCCCCTGGGAGTCCGCGAAGGGGCCAAAAGCTGCCCCGAGTCCCCACGGTCATTAGGCTGCAGTGGAATGTGTTAGCTGGACCAGCTGGATCCTCGCCGGACCCTCTGGAAGGGAAAAGGAGAGGGGATGGGGGCTGAAGGAGACACCTGGAGCCCAGCTTGATGAGGATGGAGAGGAGGAATGGAGAGGGGGTCCCTGGGGTCTCATTCATAGGGATAAGATGGAGATAAATACATGCACTGATCAAAGAAAGTCTCAGGGAGCTTATGAGTATGATGCTTATCTGTACAGGGTCGTGTGGAGTCCATAAAGCCGAAGGAATGAGGGGTCAGGGTTAAGGTGGAGTTTAGAAGGTGGTGGAATTCTTTGCTAAACTTAGCTTGCATAGCTAGCTAGTCTACAGAAATCTACTAGCTAATCACAAAGAAACAAGTTGTTTTATTATGTGGCTGTTAGACTTGGCTTGAACACACAGAGCCAATTGAAGAGCAAATTTCCAAAACTCACTCAGTCCATTTTTTGTGATTTTTAGGTAACACTACTATTGGCACATTTTTACATGACCTCTTTATGTGCAAAACCCACTCAGTCCTTGCATAATACACGGTACAAGATTAGGTGAACTTCCAAAACTCACTCAGTCCACTCGCACTGTCGCAAGTGGTACTTACTTACAAGTAGACAGAAGTATGTTTACAGTTTCTAAGCAGTTAGCTGTCATTGACTCTATGCTGTGTCATATAATAGGATATAAATATTAAACTTAATTTTGTGACATTGAATATCGATTTACTTAAAAATTGTTTTCATTATATTTTTTAAACAAATTTGCCCATAATAAAATGTGCAGGAGTTGCACTTTAGAAACAGGTATTAAAAATGACAAGTAACTGTAAAATTTCAATTAAAAAATTATTTCCTGTAAGAATTGCTTTCAAATAGGCAAAACAAGTAAAACGCCAGACTGAGTGAGTTTTGGAAATTTGCACTTCAAATAGATCACTAGCATGCTAATCATTAAGGCACAAGTTAACCTAGACAAGAAATACAGAGACAAATTCATTGTGCATGCTAAAAGGTAGCCTACAGTACATCAGGTACATTCAAAAACCAGAAAGCTAGCTTATCATTCTAATCGGCTAGATTTGTTTGTATGGCATCTCCACTCACTCCCTACTCTATATGGTGTGTCAATTCAGAATGTCTGGCTTTTAAACCAAAACATTGCACACTTTATCCATTATTGAACTATGCACACACGCCAATTTGTTAGAAGCAGTATGCACTATTTAGGATCAGGAGCCTGTAATTCAAACCCAAAGCAAAATATGGATGGCTAGCTGTAAAGCTCTGTTTACTCATAATTTGTGAAAGAAACGTGGACATTAAGAGGGCTGGACTGTGCCATCTGAGGCAGGATCACTATTGTGTGTGTGTGTGGGGGGGGAGGTCTTTAAACTCCGAAGGTGTTAAATTATGCAGAAGATTCTGTGTGTAAGATTTAGCGCTGCAGAAGATATGAATATCTTATATTAATGCACAAAAATGCCAATAAATTATAATATGACATTTTGTCACAAATAAACTCGAAGGAGTTGGAGCTCTTAAGAAACTCATTAATTACAAATTGGAGGGACTTTCCAATTTTTTCACTTTGAATCATCCAGTTCCTGCATAGTCATGAACTCACCACTTGGCCTGTGAGTTAGTTGCCCTTTGTCAAAATTTAAACCTGACTTTCCCTTAATTTCAAACATTTGGCCTTTATTTTATCTGTGACACATCCAGTCACGCTTTAGGTTCTGCCCTGGAGAAGACAGGTGGTGGAATTTGCCAGACTGGTCCAGCTTTGACCTGTCTGAGCTTCTTACTGTTGTGATTTTGCGAGCTTCATCAAAAATGCCCTTCGGTCTAATGAGAAACTACCAAAATATGCAAAGGTAGAGTGTATTGTTCGTCCATACATCCAACCATCCACCAGTTATCTAGACCACTTTACCAGGGTGGTGGAGGGTTTTGGAGCCTATCCCAATGGCCATAAGCTGAAAGGCCCTGGACAAGTCACCAGTCCATCACAGACACTGACACACACACACACGCACACACACTCACACACACACGCCTAGGGGTCATTTAGCATCTCCAGTCCACCTGACGTGCATGTCTTTGGACTGTGGGAGGAAACCAGAGCTCCCAGTGGAGACCCACACAGACAAAGGAGAACATGCAAACTCCACACAGAAGCCCCTCAGGCTTGGACATCCCGGGAGGGAATAAAACCCAGGACCTTATTGCTTTAAGCTGTTTCTGTGTAGTGTTTTTTTGGGAGAAAAATATAAATGACAGCCAGGAATGTTGCAGCAGGGTTAGAAAAATATTTCTTACAGTGTGACCTAACACTCTTACAAAACACATTACATTTAATTTTAAATTGTTCTGGTTCTTTCATCGTTTGAAACTTAAAAACACAACTATAGCAATGTGCTTTAGTAACCACGCAGGTATTAAAGACAATACTTCCCTGAAAAAAAATTATTTTGTTGTTGAAAAAAAGCATTTTTTTGTTTTGTTTAGTTTTTTCCCTGTAGTGACACAGAAAATTTAAACTCAGAGCTGTGGAACACATCAGACGACTCGTCCCCATTAGGTTTGTTCTGTTTATTTATTTATCTATTTTTCTCACCCTTTCCTGCACTCAGGGCACCTTTTGTTCATTTACATCCAGGGTGAGGATCCACCTAGAGAGAAGGGGAGGGGGGCGTGAGAGAGAGAGAGCACAAGAGAGAGAGTTCATAAAAGATGATATACCTACACTGTGACACACACACACGCAGACAGGGTCTTACTTTGCCTCTAGCAGACTAACTGTCGTGTGTATTTGGAACTGCAGCTATGACCAGACCAGCAAATCACCACAACAGAAGCTGGTTTCTATTATCAATCAGTTAAATGGCTCTAAGTTTTGTATAACAGACTATAAAGGGTGATGAAGAAATATATTTTTGTAATTTCTGAAATTTCATATGGATTAACAGAATGATCCTGTTTACAGTTATCAGTAAATGTGTGTGTGTCTGTGTGTGTGTGTGATGCTGAAGAGGGTGCCGTGACAGGCTATAATTACTGTTCATCGACTGTCATTAATATACTGAGACAGGGGTCTGAATCTGATTAATAATGCAGCTCCCTACCATCATGCGTGCCCATACACACACACACACACACACACACATACATGTAGAGATACAATGCTCTATTCTAGAGAATGTTCCATGAAATGGTTTTGACTGTATGCCTGATAAACTGTTTTACCAGAGTTTTAGTGGAAGGTGGAGGTGGTTGATGGATACAGAAGGGCATTGTGAGACAAACTACTCCCCAAAGAAAACTGATTTAGTTCAAAATTGCCACTATCAACATTCCATATAAACACTCAGAGACACGTGTAGCTTTAACAGCTGTATTATGATGTCTGGTTCTATTCACATTACATTGTTTCACTAGAGTTTTGAGAAGATTTTGGTCTAAAACTAAACCCATTCATGGTGGAGAGGTACATGCCTGCACTTCCTTTCCTCTCTATTCTATTTATCACAAATAATGTGCTTCACACCTATACCTGTTCATGTATCAAATGGCCCAAGAAGATACATTCCCTATCGGCGTAGTAGAGATCTCAGTAACCTCTCCCAGCTACTTTTTTCTCCACAGCCTTCTACAGTGGTTCATGGTGGTCTGTGGAACTGCCAATCCTGCGTAAAGAAGGCTGACTGGCGTCCCTCCTGCGTAAAGAAGGCTGGACTGGCGTCCCTCCTGGCCCTCACTGAGACTTGGATCACACTGACTCAGACAAATCTATCTATTAAGTTTGCTGCAATTTAGCCTGGACTCCTTGTTGAATGAGACACTGCCAATCAGAATATATTAGCCTTAAAGGCACAATAACAAATACAGCCTGTTTAATTCTATAGGAAAAAAAGAAGTTGGTAAAAAGTGAAAATGTGTAAAGTTTGGTTTTGGTACATAAAACTGCATTAACGCTGCAAGCAAAATAAAATGCAAGAAAAATGTAGGATACGAGTTGCAAAAAAACCATTTTTTTAAGCAGCACACTACAGGAGTGTGTGAAAGATGTGCAATCTGCTCTTTTAATTAAACATTTTAAAATTTATGGTGCTGCCTCTGTATTCATTTTACTGAATGGTGAAATTAGCAGAACGTGGCATTTGCATTCTGTGTACTTCACTGAAATGCACCACCACAATTCTCTCTCTCCCTCTCTCTCTCTCTCTCTCTCTCTCTCTCTCTCTCTCTCTCTCTCTCTTTCTTTCTTTCTTCCCCCTCTCTTTCTTCTTCTTTCTCCTTCTCTTTTATTCCCTCTAATGCCCTCTTATCCTCTGTCTCTTTACTTATATCTCCCTCCCTGCCTCTCTCTCTTTTCTCTCTCTCTCTCTCTCTCTCTCTCTCTTTCTCCCTCTCTTTGTCTATCTCTCTCGCTCTCTTTATTCTTTCTCTCTCTCTCTCTCTCTCTCTCTCTCCCTCTCTCAGTGCACTTAAGCTCATCTTTATGCAGCGCATGGCTTGTCAATGCTGATGATGGATCTGTTTATGAGTGCAGTGCACTGATTTCCCTTGAGTGAGGAAAAAACTTTCTCTCTCTCTCTCTCTTTCTCTCTCCTGCCTTCTCTCTCGCCAATCACCGATCCATCATCACTGCAAATCGCGGTCCAGTGAGATGTACGAGGAAGCCCAGTGCACAACTGTAAAAAAAAAATCCAAAAAACATCTGCTCCATTTAACACTCTTCTTCTTCTTCTTCTTCTTCTTATTAGTTGTAGTAGTGGTACCGTCCAGTCGAATTTGACTTCTGGCGACCTCACAGACCCGTTTCTGCAGTATCACCTCCTGTTCTGTTCCTCAGACTTGTTCTTGTAGCTTTCCTGCAACATGTGCAACCGCAAAGAGAGATTGTATATTACTAACTAGCTTTAAAGTCAGTATTCAGTCTGACCACCATTATGACCACTGTTCACAGCATGAACTCTCTTAGACAAGTTTTCTTGTCATTTCTTTTAGTAGGTCTTCAGGAATAGTTCTCCAGGGTTCTTGAAGGACGTTCCAAGGCTCTTATTTGGATGTTGACTGCCTTTTGTTCTGTTCTCTTTTGGGATGATCCCACACTGCTTCAATAATGTTGAAATCTGGGCTTTGGGGAGAAGTTTATTTGACTGCATTATGATAATAATAACAATAAAGCTAATAATAATAAAGCTAATAATAATAAAGCTAACAACAACAACAATAATAATAATAATAACTTTAATGAAGGCTTAGCTCCACCCACACTCTTCATGTCATCCCTTAAAAGCTCACATCTAAACATCTGTTTCTTTTTGTACTGATGACCCAAATGTTTTCAGAGTTTTCTGAGAGCTTTCTGGGTGATGCAGCTCTGAGGTCTGTTCTTCAGAACGAAGATCTCAGGTTCTATAACACCTGCATTCATCATGTCTTACACCTTCATTCCTGATCCCATTCTGAAGGATCCAGAAAGAATCTGCTCATGCCTGAATTTGTGTTTTTTACTAAAATGACACAAAATGCATTTTATAAGAAAATTGGAGTGTTTTCTTAACGAAACCTTGAAATAACTGTAGTCATCCGTTTTATGAAATAATCAGACTGGAGTGTGTTCCAACTTTTAATTGTAAACATCATTCAAAGGTCATATTTGGTGTTTAAGAATATGAACGAGCTGTGCTTTGTGTTCTCATTAAAACCCCTGTGTTTGCGTTACTCCTGCTTCTGCATCCTCCTTGTGGCAGACATGACACAATCATATTGTATCAAAAAATTTTACACACATAAGGCTTTAAATGGGATGCAGAAATGGGAAAAATACCCTCAAGGTTCTAAGTTGCTAATAAGTTTTTGGTTTAAATGTACACACATACATAAAAATGCAAAAAAATCTTCTCAGTAAGAACAATAGAACAAACAGAAAGGGTCTTTCGCTACTGTGCCAAGTCCAATGCTTTTCCTCCTCATTCTGGATTAAGGAACACCACCGGCAATGACAGTGAAGGCATCGCGACCTAGAGGTGTAGTGCCCAATACTCTTACACTCTTTCTAAACTAAACAAGGCTTCACAGAAAGACCGACTCAACCCAGGTGCTTGAATCAGCGGGCGCCTAGCTTCAGGTGTGTTGCCAGGTACCACGCCGTGTCGTCCAGGGTGACCCAACTCCCGGGACCAGGATTGCTGGCTGGGAGGGTGACCTCAGGGGCAGGGAGTTGGACGCTCCAGTCGGGCACAGTGAAAGTCCTCCTGTAATTCCTGGCTCAGGACGTCCTCGGCCGGGATCCAGCTTCATTCCTCTGGGCCGTACCCCTCCCAGTCCACCAGATCCTGTCTCCTCCAGGAGTCCATCAGGTTTCTCACTCAGTAGGCGGGAGCCCCCTCAACCTCCATCGCTGCGATTAGCATTGACATGACCTCCCCTTCATCCAGCGGGCCCAGCACAGCTGGTCTCAGGAGAGAAACATGAAACACAGGGGATGTCTTACCAGTGGGACATGCTCAGGGTTTTGGATGTGCAGTGGCCATGCCAATTTGGAGTCGAGGTCCCATTTAATAGGAACAGCTATTATTGCTGCAGGGACAATCGGCTCTGGCTCAGAGTCGACCATCAGAACAGGGAAGCGGTGGGATAACGCATCTGCTTTCCCGTTCTTAGACCCTGGCCTGTAGGTAATCCTGAAATCAAAAGGGTAAAGGACAGCGGCCAGCGTGCTCGCCAAGAATTTAGATGCTTTGCCTTATTCAAGGTTGCAGTGATCAGTGAACACGGTGAAAGGGTTTTTCCCGCTTCCTCCAACCAATGACACCACTCCTCTAATTTGGCTTTGACCGCAAGCAGTTTGCAGTTACCAATGTCATAGTTGCGCTCTGCATTGGTCAGCTTCCTCGAGAAGTAAGCACAGGGATGGAGTTTCCCACAGCTACCACAGAGTTGAAACCGCGGATGAACCTACGATAAAATTTTGCAAAACCCAGGAACCTTTGCAATTCTTTTACCATTTGAGGCTCTGGTCACTCAGATACAGCTGTCAACTTTTTTTCATCCATTCCCACCCCACTCGGACCAATTCGATAATCGAGAAATGAGAGCTCCCATACATGGAACTCACATTTCTCAGCCTTCACGTATAGCCCATGCGAGAGCAGGCGACAAAGGACCCTCCGCACATGTGATACATGCTCAGACATGTTTCTTGAATATATTACGATGTCATCTACTTATACGACCACAAAATGGTTTAGCATGTCCCTGAATTCGTCATTTATAAAGGCCTAGAAGAAGGACAGAGAATTTACCAAGCGATATGGCATTACGTGATAACAATAATGGCCATTGATGGTGCTAAAGGCGGTTTTCCATTCATCACCTGCTCAGATGCACACTAGGTTGTACGTAGGTCAAGCTTGATGTAGATGCTCATCCCCTGGAGCTGATCGATGGCTGATGGGATGAGAGGAAGTGGGTGTGGATACTTCACTGTGACTGCATTGAGCCCTCAGTAATCGATACATGGCCTGAGTCTGCCATCCTTTTTAGCTATAAAGAAGAAGCTGGCTGATGCAGGAGACATGGACCGGCTGATAAACCCCTGTCTGAGGGCCTCCGCCATGTATTGCTCCATAGCCCGGGTCTCCACCTCAGACAACAGATAGATATGGGACTGAGGCGGGATGGTCCCAGGCAGGATGTCTATCACACAATCCCACGGCCAGTGTGGAGGGAGACAGGTAGCCTTAGAGGCGCTCTATGCTGTTCAAGGATTTGAATGGGCTGATTTGCCAACAGGCTTTTTTATAGACATGGCACATGATGGTAATGCAGGTTTTAAGCATGTTTGCTGACACCCTAGCGACTAAGAACTAATCTCAGCGGACTGCCAATCTGAGGGTTGTGTACCCTTAACCATGGGAGCTTCATGACTACGGAAGGCTCTGCATGCTCTAACACGTAGAATTGAATTTTCTCTTCATGAACTGTGGTTAGAGTAAGGCCTATCGGTTGTGTAATATGTGTCACCGCCTTCCCGCTTATTAATCGTCCATCTAAGGCTCTCACTGGGAATGGATCTGGCAACTCAACCACAAGAACTGACAGAGACAACACGAGGGCCTTGGAGATGAAATTTCCAGCCAATCCAGTGTCTAGAACAGGGGTAGCCAACCAGTCAGAGACGAAGAGCCACATTTTTTTACTGTGTTACCGCAAAGAGCCACATCATACACATGGGCACAC
>JBBJLS010077971.1:0-26461 GCA_037577275.1 Bryconaethiops microstoma
ATTCTTTCTTGCTCTTTCCAATCCATTTCACATTCTCTCTCTCTCTCTCTCTCTCTCTCTCTCTCTCTCTCTCTCTCTCTCTCTCTCTCTCTCTCTCTCTTTATCTTTCTCTTTCTCTTTCTCTCTGGGAAAGTCCAGAACAGCCGTTTTGCCGTGCTGAATGTAAATCTCTCTTAGTGTCTGACCATATGTATGGCATGTTTGCACCATTGCTACATGATTCAATGCTTTTTCCACTTTGTCTTCCACCCACATATGTTGTATTATATAAAAAAATAAAGAACACTTCACTTGATGTGTAGGTTTTAGTGCATTAAATCCATAAACTAGGTATGAAGACCATCATGACGAGTAAACAATAAACTATAAGTAGCATGAAAATTGCTGCTTCTTAATGTAATGTTATCCTCTGTGGCAGCGTGCCAGTCTGAAATATATTCCCACTGTGGCCCACAGGGCAACTGTAGTTTTAGGTAATAGATGGACATACAAAGTGGATATGCATACAAGATGCAGAAATGAATAATTCTGTAAGTGGTTTCAGGCGTACATCCTGCACAGTTAATAACAGCTGTTAAGTTTTATATGATACAAATATGTGCATAATAGTAGGCACAGTTGCTCTTGATGTGTTTTAACTGCTTTGTCAGCTGTCTCACTGACTCTACAGCATATTATCACAGTTACGCTTACTGTAAGTACAGAATTTTAACTGTGTCTTCAGGTGACTCGGACAGGAGAGTTTGTCTTTCCTCTGGACTCGCCGCACAAGAAGCCTTATGAAGTGCTGTTAATTGGCAAGTTCTGTTCCAACAGTGAA
The DNA here is from genome assembly GCA_037577275.1 of Bryconaethiops microstoma. Lineage (NCBI taxonomy): Eukaryota > Metazoa > Chordata > Actinopteri > Characiformes > Alestidae > Bryconaethiops > Bryconaethiops microstoma. The sequence continues at coordinate 821 of JBBJLS010077971.1, forward strand.
AACAACACTAGGTAATGACCCTGATACATCTAACTGACCTTTCACTACTCAACATGTTCTTTTTGTAAGAGCTGATTTAAAAGTAGTGACCAGTTTCTTGATTTGGACACTATTCATGGTTGGTGTTTGGCTTCACATTCACCTTTTCAGCTATTTCTTACCAAAAGAATATCCTACAGAATATTGTTTGTGCCAAAACAAGTCTTATCTGGATCTAGCACTTCTTTGATAGGATCCAAGCCTGATTTGGTCGTCACCAACTGTTGTCGAAATTCAGATTTTTCAGCTGTTGTTTGACATGCAATATGGCTGTAGTGATATCTTTTTGTCCTCTCTTCCTTTTACCTGACTTCTTATTTAGATGACATTCTGAATGTATACACCCTATTATTTGGGTGGTCCTTTCAAAACTCAGCAGTTACACCAACATGGTAGTGGCATGGTAATGTGTGTGCTGACACAAGTGCTGGAATGGTTTCATGACCCATAATAAAATCAACCTTCGCTCCAGAGATGTGTATCAAGAGATTTACGAGGTTCTGACAGATTGTGAATTGTCAGATATAGTAGGGAGCATGTTATCATCTTAAAATGAGATAAATAGTTTACAGTTCTCAGGGATGGACCTCACCATATACTGAACAATTGTCCTGCAAAGGCCTTCCAAACTATTTTATCCAAACATTTTTTCTTACCTCCACTCACTGGTGCAAAAGTAATTTTGTTTGTTAGTTTTGGGCAGTCCATGTATATGCGAAAATGAAGGTGTCATACTTAAGAAGCTTGTTGAGATCTAAGATTAAATGAAACCTCACACTGAGCATTTTTCATCATTTAAAATTAAGCCCTGGTATTTTAGGAATCCAAGAGTAGTACAAGTTAGATTTCACTGATATGTTTTTTTTTTTTGTTTGTTTCAAGGAAATGTGTGTTTCTTGCTATTGCAAGAAATTTTGATCTAAATTTAAGTTTTGAGGGCTTTTTTAGACTATGCTGTCTTGTGCAATATACAACTTGCATGCGATTTATGTGATTCCCTTGAAGAATCCGCATCTGTGGGCAGGTAGCTTGTATGCTGCAGTATCAGTGCCATACTGAGACAGGCAACCATGTAGAGAAGCATGAAGTAAAAAAGTTGAAGTAGATGCAAGCAGATCATCTTTTCCTCAGCGATAAGCATCACTGTTTTTTGGTTTTGTATTTTTTCCCTCCTTCATTCACACAGACTTATTTATCTTGTGTCTGTTTTGTCATGGAGGAAACATGAGCTTCTAGGAAAATAAAATGAAGACCACTTTAAAATAGAAAATTATTTTGGCGGTTTCCTTTATTTTGCCATAAAAAACAGCAAACGACGCCCTCCCAGTCCATGGAACCACTTAATTTTGGGGCCCCCAAGGTCCGTTCTTAGCTGACACCCATCTCTATTTTCTCACACCTCCTGGTTCCATGCCACTGTTGTTTTAAGACCAACCTTCCTACATCTTCCATCCCACAGATGGGGCTACAATTGTATTCTCGTGCCACCCGTGTTACATCAGGTGCCCAGTATAGTGTTCCGGTTACCTTAAGAGACAAGAGGGAAGACAAGAGAATGAGATATTATTCAAGGACAAGGGAGTGGAAGAGATATTATGTTTTCCACTGTTAGTTTGTGTGTGTGTGTGTATGAGAGAGAGAAATCGTGCCACATGCTCATTAGTATAAGGTCGTGTGAGTACATGAGAATGCAAAACCAAAATCTTCCATATGTTATTTGTTTCAGGCCTGAGGAGTGTGAGATCCCAGATCAGCGGCTCATAATTAGCATTCCCTCAACGCTGCACTCTCATAAGCCATCACTCTCAGGTACACAGAAAACCACGCAGATTCTTCTGTTGATCACGAGCTGGTGGCATCACAGTGTGTTATTTTAGCTTCCGCAGCAGCCAGTCATTAATCTCCATTGTCATTTAGGAGTCTATTTAAATTCTAGGGCGGAGTCTAAATTGCTTGAGGATGCGTTTGAGTGACAGGACTACACTTCTGTGCACAAATGTGAACTCTGGGTCACCACTGTGTTATTCACTAGTCTAAAATAAAGAAGTGAGCCACTCAAGGCTGTGTGTTTATAGTAATTATACCACAACACGGGAAGGACTGTATTAAGGCATTCTGACGTCTCAGGCTAAGTGTGTCTGAGGACCCTTACAAAAGAGATATGTTTCCTGTTTGGACATAAGACCATTCAACACTGACGTACATCAGAGGAAAACAACCAAAATGAGTAGTCTAAACTTAGACTAAAGTCTAACTTAAATAGCTCAGTGGTTTTCAGTAACTTGCCACAATAATACAGAAGATAACTGAGGTCTTATGTGTGTGTATATCAGTTATTTTACAGTGGGTCCCACAGTTACTAGGCCAGTCAGATTTTAGAGTTCAGTTTATAATGGCAATAAACCCTCATCATCTGCAATAAATGGGCTTGCTACACAATAAGATTGCTTTATAATACAATGTGGCTAACTTTGAAGTGTTAAGGAACTGTGTTGTAAAAGAGCCAAATTGTTTTTTTTGTAAACTATTGTTTTTGAGGCCTTCACCACACTGCTAACCGTTATCTTTGTTATTGTCAGCTGTGCTGAGGCCCTACATCAAGCGTAATGGCAGGTGTCTGGAAATGTTTGCTCGAAGTCTGCAGCCTGATTGGACAAGCTGGGGAAATGAAGTCCTCAAACTCCAGCACCACAGCTATTTCACCACAGAGGAACTGGACAGCGCATGTGCTGATAGTGCAGATAGAAATCAGCAAGCAGATGCCTGGATCGTGGAGGCGTCTGTCCAGCTATGAACCTAAAATGAGTTTCATAAATTGAATCTGTTTTATTATTTTATGCTTGTTTTGTATTAAATCCATTTTATACAATACACATCTTCGTTTTCTTCTGTCGTTTCTGGCTGAGGCACAGCCTCTCTCTAATTAACAGTTTTAATTAATGCTTTTCTAGAAAGGTACCTTACATTTTATTTTCTACAATGGAATTTCAGTACCTACTTAAGTAAGTGGTGGTGGCCTAGTGGGTAGGCTACTTGCCTCTGGACCAAGAGGTCATAGGTTTGAATCCTACCCACCACTGGGTTCCTGACCAAGGCCAACAAACCCAAGTCTCTCTGGGGAGACTGCCCCCTGTAGTTAGGGAGTGGAAGTCGCTTTGGTTAAAAGCGTCTGCTAAATGCCTTAAATGTAATCAGTGTAATCTGATCTGTCCGTAGATATTTCCACTTCATAAAAGTTGGGATCTGCTCATTATTATGGTTTGATTTTGTTTTCCAGAGTTACATCATCTCATTGTATTTAAGAGTTACATAAACTCTTATTGTATCTTATTATATTTTGCATCTCTTACGAGACGTGACCAGGATATAACTGTTCACACACAGCCTGTCTATTGCCATGCCGTGATGAATGGGTCTGATGGCGGCTATAAAATTGTGAGTGACAGCAGATGGCGCTACAGTGTGTAATTTTTACAGTGTGTTTAAGCAAAGTGCTTGTTGAGTGTACTGTTTCAGTGTAACATCACACTTTACCTAGTACTGCTTATAAAGCTGTGCGAGTCTTAGGTAATGTGAAAAATATTAGCTCAGCTGCCAGAAAGGCCTAAGTTCATAGTATTCCCTCATATTCAATGTTGCGTTCACTTTTCAATGTGCCAGCAGATTTAGTTTATTGTGTAAATTGAGAATTGTCAATATTGTAATTTTCCAGAGAACAGACGACTCCTAGGGAGACCATAAGACAGTTCAGTTTCTTTTTTTCTTTTTCAGAGCTATTTCATTTAAGGTAGTGTCTTGCAGAATCTGTAATAGAAAGTTTCAGAACAACGAATGTCTAATTCTGGGCCTTTAAAAACACTGAAGAAAGTCCCTGGGAGGCAAGATGCTAGAACAGTAGCTCTATAAGTTGCTGAATGCCAATAACCAGTTTCAAAAGGTAGTGCCTAAAGGCGTTCATTGGTTTACATAAGTTATATCAACAACATATCAGTCAAAAGTACTGATGTATTTGATGTTATTGGTGAGTACAAAAATGGTTATGGCCTGTTAAACTGAGACAGAGAGGGAACAGTTTATCTTCCTGGTATTTGGCTCTATCTGCTGGCTACTCAATGTACTGCTGTTGACATTAGAGCTGCTGAATATATATATATATGTATGTATGTATGTATGTATGTATATATATATATGTATATATATATATATATATATATACACACACACACACACACACACACACACAGTGCTGTTTCAAATACTAAAAGAAATTGGACTAAAATAAAAGCTAAAATAATCTAATAAATCTAATTTCCAAGTAACACATACTATATTGGGCAACAGTCAGGTCTGATGTCCAGCTATGAGGTTATGAAGACAAACTGAATGCATGCACATAGGCCATTCTCAGATTCTCAGGTGGTGCCTCAGATACTGACTGTCTTTAAAAAGGGTGTCTGACATATATGATGCAGACCAGATGAGCCAGTCTTTCATCATTTCTGTGACTTTTTTTTTTTACTAGATTCTTTAAATTATTGGAGTATTTTTAGTTTATATCACTATTGCTTTTTTCTAATGATTTTTTTTACACGACCACAGAATAATAAACTGACTACTATAGGAAACAACCTACAGTGCAAATAAATCTTTATATTAAGTGGTGGCCAAAAGAAAAGGTTTAATGCCTGTAAAACAAAGTTGTTATATGCTGCCTGATTTACTAAATGTAATTGGCCTTAACTGCACAAATTAAAATCCATCCATAAGGGAGAGGTATTGGTGCAGGATTAAAATAGCACATCTCAGTCTTTTTTTCACACTTTCCAGGAGTTTATTATTGAAAAGACATTTAAATCCCAGATAACACATGTAGCTTCAGTGGTTGTTTGGGATAGTTGATATTTCTGAGTTGCAAGCATCATGATCTCTGGTTCCTATGACCACAACAGTAAATTTAAAAAAACCCTAAATGACTTCACAATTCAGTGGATTTTCCATTGAAGTATTAAAAAGGTCCAAATGTGCTTAACTTTCACTCACATTCAAAAATCTGTCTGAACTGAACACACTAGATTTTCTCCCGTCTCTCTCTCTTCCTCTCCCTCTTTCTCTATCTTCCATTCTCTCTCCTCCACTGTCTCGCGTTTTTCCTCTGTCTCTCTCTCTTCCTCTCCCTCTTTCTCTATCTTCCTTTCTCTCTCCTCCACTGTCTCGCATTTTTCCTCTGTCTCTCTCTCTCCCTCTCTCTGCTGTGCTGGGCTGTACATTATTGATCTGATTGAGCGCATGCAGACTTGTGTCTCTGCTGGTGTGGTGATGGTAAAAGCAGCAGCACTTCTTTTTTCAAAACTGGTCAGACACCTACATCGCTTTTGAGAATTTCTAAGGAAACGCCTACTCACAAATATCCTCACTTAGACCTTGACATTCTCAGATAGACCACACCCACACCCACACACACACACACATCATACTGACCCTGTACACTATCTGACGGATTCTGTTCAATGGACTTCAACAAGCAGCATATTTCTATTAAAATCGAAAAATACTCAATTACATAGATTTTTTTTCTGAAATAGGTTTTAAACATGAAAGAAGTTTCCTAGGAGTTACTGGGCAGGTGCTGAATGCAATGAAGATAGATTTCAAACGAGTGGTTGTATACTGCATTTCTGAAACTACAGCCATCATATTCTAAGAATTCAGTTCTGATGAAGAGACAAATGTTGAAGTTCACTTTCACCGAGGTATCCTGACAGAAGCCTCCACCCAGTGTGCGAAATACGAGGAGTGGGACCTCGTCTGTGTATGATTAACCCGTGAGGCCCCTGAAAGCTTCAAAAGCAAAATTTTAAGGGGTTCTCAAACTAAAATGTTTTAAGCTCACCATGTCCTATATTCAGAATTCAAAAAAATTATTCACAAATATTTTTTTGGCGAGCGGGGCCAGCCCATCCTGTGTCCGCATGCAAATTAGCCATGTGCGAACCAAACAGAAGAAAGACGAAACGCTGAGATTGGGAACGAAGTCGTACTAAAAATGGCGAGCAAGCAAAAGCTACAGAGAACATCACTACCACACCTAGAGTTCCTCACATTCAAAAGGTGGCACTTAGAGATGAAGATGCTGGTGCAGCCAGCACAGTGGGGCACTCGCTACCAGAACAGAAGATCAGCTCCCTCCCAGTCAAGAAGAACCGGGTGAAGTTGCGGCCGAGGTTCCAAAGACGCAGCAGGTCTGAGGTAACGTTAGCTAGCACTGCTGCTAGCACCAGGGACCTGCAGGCTGGATGGAACGAAGCAGGTGGAGGAAAGAAAACACCAACTCTCGGCTAGACATTAAGGCGGGGAAATTGGGGTGATTGGTGTGACTGAATTGTGATAATAAAACTGATTGTTGTGCATAAGATGGGTGTGTGCGCGACTGTGTGTGTCCTTTCCGGCTTCGGCACACTGCATGGTTACGTAGGCGCACCCGCAGTGGTGGTGTGTGGCTTCTTGTAGTTTGTCAGCATCCGCCGTGGTGCTTTTTAACCAGAGTTTGCTCTCAGTTTGCTTTGTGTATGTGTTCAAAGCTGTATCTGTCTGATCGTATTTGCTGTAGATGGATGGTTAAATAATGTCACACGATCGGTCATCATACTGCAGGCTCTCACTGATTGCGTACCGACAGGCTGTACCTGACATTTATTCAGTCGATTGCGCTTGTAAGTGCGCCAGATTGGTACCAATTGTTGTCGTGTCTGCATTGTAATGCACAACTTTGCCTTGTTATAAAACAACGTGCATCCATACAACTTTAGCCAATGCAACCTCTTATGTCAGTGTTGCTTTACGAATACTATAGTATATCGTATTATTAAAAATGTTAATTGTGTGTGTGTGTGTGTGTGTGTGTGTGTGTGTGTGTTGTTGTTGTTGTTATGCAGGCTACAGACTGATTGTCTTGGCTTGCATCCATTAAATATTGTAAGGTTATAGGCCTACTGCATGAAAATTTAGATTGGTATTGCGCAACAATAGGGAGATTGTTCCGCATGGACAGGGACAACGTGAAGTGCAATAAGAAACAATGCGGTGTGTGCATTTATATCCACAATGAGTGCTGGACAAATGTTACAGTATTCTCTAGACACTGGTCTGCTATGGTGGAGTTTATAGCAGTGAAATGTCAACCTTTCTCTTTGCTGCGGAGTTTAGTTAGGTTGTAACCCTAACCAGGCGCTATAGCGGAACTGTATGAAGCTGTAAATAACATGCAAGCTGCTCATTGCTGGTGACTTCATGCAAAGTGAAGTCAGTTTTACCTAGATTCTACCAACACATGATCTTTGCAGCCAGGAGTGACAACTGTTTAGACCATGATTACACCAGCATTACAGAACCAAGCCCCGCCCCCACTTCTGACCACATCTCAGTGAACATGATCCCACCCTACAGATCACCGCCTAAACACTCTACACAGATCTAGAGAGACATCAGAGTGTGACCTGGAGTTGCCATCTCAGCACTTCAGGACTGTTTTGAGTGCACAAACTGGTTAGTGTTTAGAGAGGCTGCTTCTCATGAGGGCCGCATCAATGTGGAAGAGTTCACAACAACAACAACATCAGTGAAATGAACTGAGGATGCTACTGTCTCCAAGAGGGTGACTACAAAAGGCAACCAAAAACCTTGGTTGTCCGCAAACATCTGCAGGATGCGGAAAGCAAGGCCATCCACAGAGCTGCATGAGCCAACTTGGCTAGCGCAATCAAGAAAGCAAAGTATGCAGTTACATACCGCAGGCCATCAGACTCCTGAATGCACCTAGATGTGTAGTCTTTGCCTAAGCAAGTGTCATTCCAGTGCACTACCTCACTTTATATACTTCTCATATTACACTCTGGACTTTGCCTTCTGTTTACTGACACAACAGGTACACTTATGTCCTGTTATTTGATAAGCTTATAATTTACTAAGAACTCTGTGTGATTCAGTGCTAACTACCTCTTGTGTTATTTCATACTTATGGTGCAATATTAGTAATTCTGGAAGGTTTAAATCCCATTTACACCATACTGTTACACTGCTGTGTTGTCTATTCATTGTTTCTACAGACTGCAGCATCTTCAGAGAAGCAGCAACCACTAGCCAGCGCACAGATATCAATGTGTATGCAGAGACTGTGACAGTTCTTGGAGGTGCAGTCATTGGTGTAGAGGGAGAAGTCCAATGGGCAGAGGACACATCCTTGAGGGGCACCAATTTAGAGGGACCGTGTTTCAGAAGTGATCTCCCCAGCCTCACTTGCTGCTTCCTGTCTGTCAGGAAGCTGGTCATCCACTGACAGGTAGCAGGTGACACGTTGAGCTGGGATAGTTTGGAGGAGAGGAGTTCAGGCGCAGTGGTGTTGACCACCGAACTAAAGTCCACAAACAGGATCCTGGCATAAGTTCCCGGACAGTCGCAGGATGCAGGATGTAATGCAGTCCCAAGTTCACTGCATCATCCACCGACCTGTTTGCTCGATCCTGCTGGTGTCCTGTAATGTCCTTCAGACGTTAAGACCAGGCGTTCAATGGATATCACGACAACAGACGTCAATGTGAGAGGTCTGTAGTCATTCAGTTTCTTGTGGACCCGGATAATGGTGAAGCGTTTCAAGCAGGAGGGAACCTCACACAGCTCCAGGGATCTGTTAAAGATGCAGGTGAGAATGGGATCCAGATGATCAGCACAGGTTTTGAGGCAGGAGGGGGATACGCCGTCTGGTCCTGGGGCCTTCTTGATTTTCTGTTTCTGGAACAGCCGGCTCACATCCACTTTGTGTATTCTGAGTTCCAGAGTAGAGTGAGAGGTGTGATGGAGGTTGTTGACTCTGGGCTGGTGAGGGTGGAGGTGTGAGAGGTGTGAAGTGGGTTTTATTGTCTCTGGGGTAGTGTGGGTGAGGGATGTGAATCTGTCCATCTCAAACCTGCAGTAGAAATTGTTCAGCTTGTCTGCCAGGTCTTTGTTTGGGATTGGTGGTCGACTGTAGCTGCTGATGTCTCGCAGGCCTCTCCGCACTAACGCAGGGTCATTGGCTGAGAACTGTTTTTTCAGCTTTTCAGAGTATCTCAGTTTTGCCCCTTTGATCTCTCTGGTTAGCATGTTCCTGGCTTGCTTGTACAGGGCCCTGTCCCCACTTCTGTAGGCGTCCTCCCTGGCCTGGCGAAGATGTTGCAGTTTGGGAGTGAACCATGGTTTATTGTTGTTGTATATGTAGAAGGTCTTGGTTGGCACACACAAATCATTTACAAAAACTGATGTATGATGTCACAGTGTCCATCAGCTTATCCAGATTATCATATGCAGCTTCAAAAACAGTCCAATCAGTGCCGTCAATGCAGTCCTGCAGTTCCTGTTTAACAGTGGTCCAGTGTGATGTTGTCCCTGGTGGGGCAGTTAATATGCTGTCTGTATTTAGGAAGTTCGTGGTTTAGTTTCGCTCTGTTGAAATCCCCAAGGACGATTAGGAGGGAATTTGAAAAGTTTCGTTCCAAGCTGGTAATCTGGTCGGCCAGCGTACACATTGCGTTGTTCGCATTGGCCTGCGGAGGGATGTAAACTCCGGACCAGGATGAAGGAAGAAAACTTCCCCTGTAAATAAAACGGTTTCCAGTCAATGGAAAAACTTTCCAGGTTTGTACTGCAGAATTTCTGTAACACCGTGACATCAGTACACCAACCATCGTTCATGTAGAAGCAGATTCCGGCTCCTTTCGATTTCCCCGAGAGCTCCGTTACGCGATCTACGTGGTGAAGTTGGAAGCCCGGCAGGTTTACGGCGGTCTTGGGGGTGCATTCACTGAGCCAGCTTTCAGTGAAGCAGAGGGAGAAGAACGAGCAAAGTTCTTCTGGGTCCGGTTAAGAAGCTCGTCCACTTTGTTTGGAAGAGAGCGGAGGTTCGCCAGGTTGATGGAGGGAAGCGCACTGCGGAATCCCCGCTGACGTAGTTTCACGAGTGTGCCAGTCCTTCGTCTGTGTCTCCGCCGAGCCCTGCAGAGAGCCGCTGCCCGGAGCAGCTCCTTCAGTGACAGGCTGCTGCACCCATGATATGGGACGGAGAGATTCCACAGGTCTTTCCTTCCAACTGCTGTCAGACTCTACAACAAAGACCATGCAGATGACCACACACGTACAGACAAACAAACACACACACCCAGTACACCATGACAGTTTCTCTTATGTGCAATATTATTATTACTTGAGTGCAATTTTTCTGACGTAACGTGCAATTTTTTGGGTGGAACTATAACTACTGGGCAAAATGCGCAATTTAAAATGTGTAATTTTTCTGGTGCATTTCTATTGTATTGACAATGCCTGTCACTCCATTTAGTTTACATATAGTTTACATATATGTATATATTTTATAATACAGATGTCCATATTTTATATTTCTACATTGTTTTTGCTGCTCTTAACTTTGTACTGTCCACTTTCTGCTGTGACAAAGCAAGTTTCCCACATGTAGGACTAATCTTAAATTTAATAAATAACCTTTTAAATGTGTTATAAGATAATATGATGTTAATTACTTTGAGATGTCTGTTATTATAGAAATGTTTAAACTTTTAGTGTGTAATGTTGAATTTCAGTTTAATATTGTTTATTGGATATGAACAGCTGTCTGTCAAGAGGGCCCAACAGTCTTTGACCATGACTACAGCCTTGGAATTGAAAGAAACATTAAATTGTTTTTGTTTGTTTTTTTGTACTGTGGTATGTTTGCTTACTAAAGTGTTTGGAAAGGTGAAAGAAGCCTCGCGTCAATTACTTTATTCTCCCGATGCAAGAAGAACACTGAATATTAGAAACAGCACTAACAAAATATCCTACTTTATTTACATATAACATTTATTAAAGAATTCATGAAAGTTTTCTACAAAATTATACAGATGTTTAATCATGGACTTCAGCACGGAACCAGATTTATTTTTTTTACGTTTATAAGCTTCAAAAGTAGGAAATGCATTTAGTAATTTAACATGGAATTGTTAAGAGTACTTCCAGAACGGTGTCTATCAGATGACAGGGGAATTAGCAATGACGCTGGGATGAAAAAAAACTTGCTGTAGATCATTTGAGACCGGTGAAACGACGACTAAAAATGACAGAAAAGGACTTTCATCTAAAAGAACGGCGGAATGAGAAATTAATAATGGCCATTCAGTGCTGTCTGATCTCCCAAAGCATCAAAGGAAGAGAATAGAGGGAGGCAATAAATCCTGTAATCACGCTGGTCCCAGTTGGATTTCAATACCTGTGTGTGTGTGTGTGTGTGTGAGAGAGAGGTTCTGTCTACAGTGTGTTTGTGTGTGTGTGTGTGTGTGTGATGGATATGGAATAAATGGACTCAAACTACAAGAGACCACATTCAATAAGGTACAGAAAGAAAGGAGGGTTGGGGGCGGGCGGGGGCGGGGGTTGTATGTCAGCATCTAGAATTGATTGAACACTCTCTTCTCTCTGCGTCAGTCTAAGTGAAACAGAATTAACATTGCACTGGAGACAGGTGTCAAGCCGTTTCAGTTTGGGATTTACAGCAGAATCAATCTCCATGCATGTCTTGAGACAGATCTTTCACATCGCATGAGAACTCTACCATATGGAGCCCAGTTTGAAAATGCCACGTGTATGTTGTGACTAGGACACGCAGACATCTCCGACAGATTCGTTCAAAAATGCCATCAGTGGTGACATCATGTACGCTGTGCTGGTGCTTTATGCCAAGCCTCTGTGTCATGACTTTAAGCTTCCACTTTCACTGCTGATTCTTTGTAGATTTTTAATTCGTCTTTATGTAATATCTGACTAAATATCCACTGGGCTGTATGTAAACTTTTTGAGCATGTAGCACTGATCCTGGGTCATTCAATAAATACAGAGGAGAGAAGTATTCAGACACACAACTCAATGACTCAATAACTTCAGTACTTCATTGCAACACAGCTTTTGCAATTACAGTTTGAAGATGCAGTACGAATTACAGAGCTCTTTGCAGAACTGTGCCACAATTTTGGAGCATTCTAACCATCACCTAAGGTTACGAAGTGCCAACTAAAAAAAAAAATCCTGGGTAAACTTTCAGTCTGAACATTACTCATTCATAAGGCATTTTGACTATATTTCTTATTGTGTTGAAATGTCCATCATCTTCTTCTTTTTGGTGGGACAGATTCATCTTCTAATGTCTCCTGGTACATCACTCCATTCGTGTTTTCTGTAATATCCTGTAATGTCCCAGTACTCTGTAGGGAAGCAGAGAGAGAGAGAGAAAATGAAGAGAAAATGGAAATCTCATTGACAGCGGTGAAGATTTCTATTCTTTGTGGAGAAGATGCACACATTATTATTAGTAGTAATTACAAATGTACTAATTATCAATATTAAGGGTGTCTTATACTCGGAATTCCCTCTTAAACAGTTCTTCAATATGCAAATTATTCTAACACAAACTACTATAATTATATTTAATTACATGCAGAACACGTAGAACAGTTTTTCTCTTAGTAGAACCGTTATAATTGTGAAGTAATTGCATTCATTAATTTTAGTTAATTCACTGACTTCAGTTAACTCCATTAAATTTAGTTTTATATGAAACTCTTCAACAACCTCAGCAATATAAACATGAGTCTCATTACCCGCTCTTTGATTTCAAGTATTAAAACAATATACTTCTAACAACAAGCGTTTCCCTCAGCCATATTTATAGATAAAAGAGAGACCAAGTATCAGGATGATAACTGATCTATGTAGAACTTACATGTGAGAGACTTGATAAATGAAGCACATACTGTACAGAGTACATACTAAGATTAACACCTACAGATCTCTGATCTAACACAGATCGGAGTGGAGCTTTTAGACCTAATGGAGACAGGTGTGACTGACAGGTGTAACAAAGTAAGTATTTCTAAACTATCTAGTTCTTGTTTGGAAACTATACTATGGCTTTATTCTCTTTAATCGTAGTCTGTTACAGTAAAGGAGAATGAGAGATGGTCACTGCATCAATCTGGTGTTACTGTTGTCTGGTTTCTTCCATTGTCAGTCACACCTGTCCCTTGTTAGCTACCAGCAGCTGCTCAGTAGCTCGCCGTGAGCAACCCGGTCATGGCAAACTCGAAGCAGAAAACTTTGGGGCAGCTTGTGGCCTAAGGATTAGGGAGTTCAGTGGGTTTGAATCCCAGGACTGCTAGTGGTACCACTGAGGTACCCTAGAGCAAGGTACGGTCCCCACACACTGCTCCCCGGGTGCTGTGTTCCTGACTGCACGCTGCTCCCTTGGTGAATAGATTAAATACAGAGAAAGAATTTTGTGTTCACACTGTGTGCTGTGGTGTGTTCACATGACAAATGACAAACGGTCACTTCACATCACTACATAAGTCCAGCTTGACCAAGAAGTTATTGTCTGTTCACCATCGTGACTACTGGCTGGTTAGTGTTCTGTGTGTCTGTCTGTCTGTCCGTCTGCCGCCCACCTGTCTAGAAGATGTTATCAAGTGGCACTCAAAGTATGCTGGACTAAAGACCCGGTAGAGAAGATGGTGCCCGTACCTGGCCAGTATCTGGCTCTCCACCTGAGAGGTACAGGATGCACACTTGCATCCCCAGTAAAGCCAGAGACTGTTTGATGAAGTGTGACTTCGAGCCAGTGTGTTTCTGGCCTTTCCTTTATGTGTTTTCCCTCCAGTTTCTAATTAAAGTTGTTACCAGTATCTCTTGCAAGTGTGTCACCCTTATTGACTCAGCTGGCAACCATAACATATAGTTGATTAAAGAAATGAGCAATCCCAGCATGCTGCAAAGTTCAGTGTTCAGTGTTGAGAGCACAATTTGGACAGAAAAATTCATCTTAGCCTCCTCCAAGGCTACGCCTATGTGTAAATATAATTCAGTGTTAACTTGCTGAGTAGCTAATTGTATTACATAATTACTCTTGAATAGTGTTGCCCATTGAAAGCAATAATGCTTGACTAAAGAGATGATTAGATTCTCTCTATTGTCTGCAAAAAAACTACAAAACTGGTGGAACAACTGAAAAAAATGCTGCTTTAGGAATAATGCTATACCACATACTTTCTCTGCTTATGATATCACTTGTCATCACACTTTCTGCTGTTTTAACCACTGTAGTGCCAAAAGATCGCCAGTATGGATTTTCGTCCAAAGAGCTTATTTTTGTCAAAGAAAACCATTTAATCAATATTTATGCAAAACTACTCTGATGAAAATGAAGCTCAGTGCTACAAAATATACACAAATTAAATATCTGTGTTATGTGTATGAAATTTTTGCAGGTGAAAGATCTTGCTTAAGTGAAAAGTGGGAGTGAGAATCAGGCGCAGTATGTAGCGTTCTGGGTGGTTCTTCCGACACATCCGGTGAACTGCCGAAGTTCAATTGTGTGTCTGCCCTGCAACAGACTGGGACCTGACCAGGGTGTTTCTTTCTCTTTTGCCCAGTGGAATAGGCTGCTGAGACCCTGGTTAAGGACAAGCTGTTTGGATAATGGATGGATGGATTGATTGTGAAAATCAAACTGGCAACTAGAATGTTTCCGAAGGAAAGTGTCCTCAAATTTTGATTGGCATTGTTTGTGTGTGTAAATGTGTGTAAACGTGTGTTGCATATGTGTCTCTGTCTCTGTCTCTCTCTCTCTCTCTCTCTCTCTCTCTCTCTCTCTCTCTCTCTTTCAGAGAGGCTTCTTGTTAACAAAGGAGAAAAAACACCTAAACCTAATAAAAATTCTCGAATCGAACAGAGTCAATATCAAATTCACCTCACACAGTTGTCTGAGGCGATTTGGAAATGGGAATTTACTGAGCATGTGTATCTGTCTGTGTGTGTGTGTGTGTGTGTGTTTGTTTCTGTCAGATGTGAACTGTCAGGAGATGTCAGGGGAAAAGTGGACATGACAACGTGATATCATTAAGAATGAGCGACGGGAGGCAGAATCACTCGACTCACTCTCAGTTTGATGTTTCTGCTCGCAGCTTTACTCCAAAAACCAGAACATCTTCCACCGCGCCAGCCCAGACAAATTACATCTACAAACACCTTTATATTCATTCAAAATGGAACATTATGTGCTTACACATTTTTTGAAAAAGCAAACAAACAAACAGGTGATCTAGTGGGTAGGATACTTGCCTCTGGACCAAGAGTTCATGGGTTCAAATCCTACCTTCAGCACCACCACTGGGTCCCTGAGGAAGACCCTTAACCCCAAGTTGCTCCGGGGAGACTGTCCCCTGTAGTTAGGGAATGGAAGTCACTTTTAAAGCTTCTGCTAAATGATGTAAATGTAAACAAAAAAGGAGAAAAAGGTCCCATTGCATGCTGTTACATCACGTCAAGTGTAAAAAAAAATCTTGTGTGTTATTTAGTGAAGATTGAATGACCACTCTTTGTTAAATGTTTAAAGTAAATATTCACAACTTTCTGCTTTCTGCTTACCACTTCAGGCTTCATCAGCAGTGTGACGGAATGGCCTCCTGACTTGTAACAGTCTGGGACAGCTGATAACACAAAACTGGTTCAAAACCCTTGATACTAAAACAAGTCTGACTGTTTCTCTGTAGTCTACACAATATATAATATGAGTAAATCGTTTTTTTCCCCCAGCACATAAACTAAAAGTGAAGATAAACATAATTATAATTCTGATACCTGTGTCTTTTGACACCATTAATTTGACTGAAAATGTTTCCAATTTGACTCCTGATTTTGGGTGCGAATGACAAAAAAAGCAAAGAATGTAACACAGTGTGTCTGGAAGAGCCAGCGTGCTTTATCGCCACTCAATATTTATTCTCACCTCTAGGGGTGCACAAGTCGCATGAATCTGCTCTCTTCGGCTGCTCTGTTCCTTGAGGCTGTTGTTCAGTTCCATAAAGCTAATGGATCACATTTTCTAGTGCTAAGAAGCTGATATGCATTTGTTATGTAGTTCACAAGCCACTGATGGATAGAAGTAAAGTAAATGTGAGTTTTATGAACATTACCCAAATTAGACCTGCAAAGTCAACAAGATTATTTAAATGGCTAAATGTTGGACCAGTGGAACTAAAACTTTGGAAAACAGGGTAAACAGAGCTGTAGGAAGGTTTGTCAGAATATATTGGAATAATTATTATCCCCTATGCCCTGGGTCTCTGCTGTGATGAAAATAAAGCTAGCATTTCCTCTGCTGAGTGTGTGGGTGGAGCATAAATATATGATAATCTAGACTCGCTAATGGGGAGAACCTTTACAGCACTTCCCCCCAAACACACACACACACACACGCACACACATGCGCCGCACACACACACCACACTCACACAAGTGACTTGTGTAATGATGGAGTACAGGCAGACTTAAACCTAATTCCACACAAATCACATACATATCACACTTAACATTGTTCCATAATCCAATATTGATGCTTTTCCAAGTTTTCACGTTTAGTACACGTTAACAGAAAACTGGTGTAGCTTTAAAAATAAACAAACAAAACCAGCAAAATGGTACTGTTGACTTCTAAATGTGTAGCTGAATTGTCAGATAAAAGATGAAAGAAACAGCATCCCAGTTACATTCTCTCAGACCCCCTTTCTCTCTCTCTCTGACTTTCTTTACAATCACTCCACAATACAATCCAGTGGGGCTCTGTGGGTTGACCTTCACAGAGTCGGCACTCATTCACACTCGTTTTCCAAAGCCTTTTCTCTTTCACTCGCTCGCTCGCTGTTGGACTGCTGTCGATTGGCTGAGACTTTGTAAACATGCTAACAAAGAGTGAAAGGATGCGCTCGAGCCTGAGAGAAAAACACCAACAGTAATTTTCCACCAATAAGTTTTATAATCCACACCTACACTTGCGTTCTATTATGTTAAAGAGGTCAAGCTTTGGAAAATAGGCATGTTATTGCATTATAATATCTTATGGCCACTTCAGTATGTTCGGACAGGCCTACAGACTACAGGATTAAAACAACAATATTGAACTGTGTTTAATTCATTAATAACACTTTAATTTAAAGTGAAGAAGATTTTAAAAACATTTTTTTAAGGGGAGCGATGCAAGGTTTTGTTCTGAAAGCAACAATATATCACTAAAACTTAGACTAATTACTTGTATTACTCATAACATGTTTATAAAAAAACACTATAAAGTAAAATGTTACCAGTTCACCACCATTAAAGAAACAGCTAAGGAAATCTATTTAATGTTAAAGAAATCTCATTTGCAAGAGGTAATGTTTCACTGTCCCTTCACCTCAAATGTGACTAATGGGACATGAAGTCATGTGTCTAAAGTTCTTTAGTTTTGCACTTAAGCACTGAAGCTAAAGTACAGTAATTAGCCTTGTGCAGACTGCCTGCCTAAATCATCACAGGCAGACCTCAAATCACACTATGTGAATATTTTCTGCAAAAAGTTTCATCAGTTCATCCAGGAATCTTTGGAAGAATGAACTAATCGAAAGCAAGAGAGGAGGCTGTGTTTTCTCCTTTTCAAATAAAATAATACAAAATGGAATAACAGCTCAACAGCACAACAAGAACAGAGTGTAAAACTGCACACACTGTAAAAGTATTTAAAATATGACTCCATGTGGTTACAAGCTGTTTAAATGGGCTTGTTCAATTCAAATAAACCACAGGAAGAATACACCACATTAAGTCATATGCTTAATATGAAAGAACAAACCCATTTTTATTGTGTACTTATGTCACGTATATAGTATGTTAAAATAGTACATCAACGGTACATTAAGAATAAACAGGTTAAAATCTTGAAATGCCTAAAAATGGATCCAAACAGATTCACCCTTTTTAAGTCCTTTAAGAGATGGGCTGCAGCTGCCTTACATCTTAGATTAACTGCCAGTATAATTTAGAAGTGAGAGAAGAATACTTTAGTATTATTTATACTGAAATCCCATATGGGTTCATAGAGGTTGGCTTTTCCTTGGTTTTAGGGCCCAAACTGAAAGAGTCGCTGTAATGGTAACCCTTCACATTACAGTTCTTTAAACTTAAAAAGTTTTTTTTACTCACATCTCAGTTACAAAAAAAAAATTGTTCTCAGTGGAATCTGGAATCTTCCATTTAAAGGTTCTTTGGGTGACCAAAAATAGTTATTCATGGCATCAAACAAAGAAATCTTTGTTGCACTCTTATTTTAAAGTGGTTTTGAATATAGCCATAATGTCACTTGATGCTCACAGTTCCAAAACGAACTAGCCTATATGTTACCTTTAAAATCTGAGCATAACTGCCTGATTTTGGCTCCACCTCAGTTGAGAAAATAACAAGATGACAGACTGGTGTGACCATTGCTTCAGTGTAGTAGAAGATGTCTTGGTCACTGGTCTTCACAGATTTTGTCAGGTTCTTTACTTTTTTATAACAAAAAATGATCAATTTTGAATGATTTTCTGCCAACCATTACTCATTACTTCATGTTTAATGATTTTTGCTACTGACTATTTGACTATTTAGTTACCCCACGTTTCTTTTTTGCTCACAGATTTATGTCTTTCTGAGTGTAACTGCTGGACTGACCACTCTACACTTTGGCACTTATTGACCTCCACCATTCATTATTAATCTCAGTAAGACTGATTTAGATGCACTGCTCTACTCCACCTTTTAAGACTACAACCAAGCACAGTATTTCAGCAATGCCACCATGCTTTACTATCAGATCCATTATTCATCTCCAAAACCTGTTTCATTGTCTCCTGTCACTGATTCCTCTTTCATCTCCACCTAGTCTTCTCCTCCTCAAGTTACCCATGGGCCTAATTTGCAGATCATTCGTTCTGGACTGGTGCACTTTCGACAGGTTTCTGTGAGGCATTCCAGACACTGTACAGATTTTAGGACAGTCATTCTAAGGTTCATTCATTTTAATGCTCGCTGACGTACCCAAGACCTCACACATGCCTACTTCCAATCAGTGCAAATTTAGTCTGAAGATTGGGTGCCCACTTATTTTAAATCCCCTTATAATTTTTAGTGTCCTTGTGTTTTTTTGATACATTTAAATAAATCCTTGAAACCCTACTTAACTCTTTTATATATGTTACATATGGTGCTATATAGAACCGCTTTTAAGATGTTATATTTAGAGCCGTGTACAATCATTTTTTACGTGGGCAAAGTGCGAGAAGTTGTTTTTTCTAAAGAGATAAGACTGTAGGGGCAGAGTAATTCTGCAGCGTTCATGGGGAAATTCATCCCATGAGGAGCGAGGACCTTGAAAGAATGCTTAGGTAAGAATTCCTTACTTGATATGTCAAGAACCCAGTAGACCTAAGTTTGTTTACATAGTCCTGAAACAGGCTTTAGTCACCTGACTAATTCAGACTGGTGTTCACACACACACACCAGGATCCCAACACGGCTAGTGTCATCACTGAGGTCCCCTTGAGTAAGGAACTGTCCCCACACACTGCTCCCTGGGCGCCCCTCATTGGTGGCAGCCCCCTGCTTCACTTGGCGAGTGGGTTAAATGCAGAGAAAGAATTTCACATTGTTCACACTGTGTGCTGTGGTGTGTTCATGCGTGACCATTACTTAACTTTACTTTGACTCTTAAAGCCTTGGGACACATATATTGGAAGCTATAGGTCCTGCAGAGACACCAGCTACACTGCTGCTCAGGTTTTATTAAACTGACAGAATTGTTTAACTTTAACTTTTGTTAGCCAAAGCAAAATTACAGTGCTGTCCAAAGTGTGGCTGCATGCCAAGGTTGCCCCTAAAAGAATGCTTTATTTACTGTAGGTCTCCAGAAGGCCACCCTGACTCAACCTCTCACTTACTTAAAGAATAAGCTCTGTTTTCACTGCATGCAATTGTTTTCAGTTATTTTCCTGTTTAAACTGTATTTTTGAAATTATTTTCGTAACAAAATATAGTATAAACTTAAAAATGATTTTAAGTCTACTTACCTGCTTCCTTTATTTCTAAGAGTATTTTGTTTTGTTTTTTTGGATCTTGACCTACAGAGACATTACACTTTGGCCCAAAAATGTATGGCACCCCTGGTTTATAGTCTACATGGAAAATGAATATTTATGACTATAATTGTCATTGGGTTTTGATGTCATTGTTTTCATCAATTACTTGCACTAGCTCATGAAATCTGATGAAAATTGTGTGACTGAAAAAATGAAAGAATTCATCTAACATCAGAAAATAAGTGTTCAAATGCAGTATCACATTGCATAGGCTTCAGGTTCTACACTGGAAACATCAGTTTTCCACATCGAGTCAAAAACAAACTAAGGTTAACAAGGTAACCCAATAGTTCCTAGTTCAATTACAAACTGAGTGTTTCTTGGTTTGAATAAAAGCCTTTTATGATTTATTTTATTTGTTTATATAATAAAAATGTATGTTTTACTGCATTCTAGATTAATGATCGGCACATCTAGATTAAATTCTACAGGTTCTGTAGACATCAAACACTGACATAGTGCTGTGAAAAATATGTCCACTGTGAATGGAGCAAAATATGCTCAGGAATGGCTTGAGGCTCTAAGGGTTAATTGCACCCTTCATGCTAAGGCGCACATGAGCGCGCACTTAAATGGGATAATTATTGAGAGGACATCCGAAAGGAAACCTCACGTAGTCCAACAGCTGTCCAACACCTCATCAGTTCTGCAAATGCCGGTTTAAGTATGTTAAAGATCTACATATGCACTGGCTGGCCATAAAAACATCTTATAATCCAATATTTAGTTTAGCACTTCTAACTTTTTACATTAAAAAATTTTTTTTTTTAACAATTTTATTTATTTATTTTTATTTATTCATAGCACTTTTAACTTTAATTATGCTGCACATTTGACGTGGCATTATGCGAACAACTTTATGCACTGTCACAATATTTAATTGGCCACAGTAGAGTCAAGCTACTCTGTTAAGCCTTTTCTATTACATCCCAAAGAGTTAAGGTCAAGACCCTGTGATGGCCAATTCATGTAAAATAATGTTCTTTATGTTCCCTGAACCACTCTTTTACAGAGCCCAGTGAATCTTAGCATCTGGGTTGATGTGGTCATTCAGCACATTCAGGCATTCATCTTACTGCACTTTATTGATACATGATGTTGATATATGAGTCTAGACCTGACTAACTGAAACAATACCAGATCATAACACTGCCCACTGCCTCCAAAGGGTTGTACAATGGGCGTAAGAGCTGCATCACTTCCTGTGCTTCTTACCTTGATGCACCCATCACTCTGGAATAGGGTGAATCTGGACTCATTAGACCATATGACCTTTTCTGTTTCTCCTGAGTCCATTATTTATACTCACTAGCAAATGGGACTCTTTTTCCCAATTATCCTCACTGACAAGTGGTTTTCTTGTTACATGATTAATTAATAAATGTTGTAAATACATTATAGTTTATTGGAATAAATCAGTGTTCTTTTTTCACACTAGGCACAAAAGTGACCAGTTTGACACAAATAAGAAACTTTCCTTTGTGTGTGTGTGTGTGTGTGTGTTGGCACAGATTTAGGAAGAGACATTACCCTGAAACTAAAGTCTAAACCCATTCAGTTCTTAACCTTCTCTAATGCTTTTTGGACATTAGAGACGGATGTATTTTTAGCTTGACTGTGTGATGTCACAGGAGCAAGGCCCTATGGGAAATGTCAGTGAGTCTGAGGGTCCAGACATGTCAAACCATGCATATGGCCATGCTGTCTTACTCTAT
Organism: Bryconaethiops microstoma; assembly: GCA_037577275.1. Classification (NCBI taxonomy): domain Eukaryota; kingdom Metazoa; phylum Chordata; class Actinopteri; order Characiformes; family Alestidae; genus Bryconaethiops; species Bryconaethiops microstoma. Next base: position 22,629 of record JBBJLS010077971.1, read on the forward strand.
CTCTCTTTCCTTACTATCTCTCTCTTTCTGTTTTCTCTCTCTCCCCCATCTCACACACACACACACACACACACACACACACACACACTTCTTTGCTCCCTCCTCCACAGGGCCTTATCTGTGAATTCATCACTCATTTCCTGAAGCCATAAAAAAGTGTAAAGTGTGCTTGAATGGTGGGTTGAATTGTAGAATTTAATAAGGCCGTGGATGTTTATGAAACTTGATGTGTCAGAACAGACTGGGGAAAACCTTGCCTTCAAAAACAAAAGATGCAAATAGTAACATAAATGATTATCATTATATGATAATGACAGAATATTACATTGAACTCAGTATAATTAAGTCAGCTATGCTGCAAAACATTTGGGAATCACTGTTCTAACCCTTTTTGACGTGTTTTGCTAAAAGTGGGCTGCATAATTATAATTATGTTTTTTTTAAAAAAACAACAACAAAAATAAACAGAAATAATGTTAGTGCAGGCATAATTTGCTACTCTGCTTCAAGCTCTACTGGTTTTGTTGTCGTTGGTGAGAGGCCATTTAGGCAGCTGATACTGTGATGAGGAACTCAACTCATTATTTTACACCAACAGTAGCACCTCCATGCCTGTTGCCATAGAAACCACACCAAGTGGACAAAGTCTCCCTGTCCTTCTCAACCTGTCACCACAAAAGTTGTGGCAGGAGAAACTCTCTCCGTCTGTGTGTTTCACCTTGAGTTCCTTATATTTGCCTTTTAATTTATTTGCTTTTCTTTGATGTTTGATGACATAAAGAGCTTTGCAAAAGTGTTCAACCCCCTTGGCAGATTTCAGTATTTTCTGGATTACAAATGATATTTACATACACCAGTCAGCCATAGCATTAAACCACTTGCCTAATACCGTGTAGGCCCCCCTTGTGCTGCCAAAACAGCTCTGACCTTGCAAAGCTTGGACTCCACAAGACCTCTGAAGCTATGCTGTGGCATCTCACACCAAGATATTATCAGCAGATTATTTAAGTATTCAGTGAAGTTGAGCCATCGTGAATCGATCTTGTTAGTCCATCACAAATAACACATGCTTGATCGAATTGATGGGGGGTGGGGGGGTGTTCCACGCAGAGCTTGACTGTTGTCCAATAAGCCGTGGGCACCCATGACCCTGTTGCTGGTTCACCAGTTGTCCCTCTCTGGACCACTTTTGGTTGGTAATAGCCACTGCAGACCAATGAACACGCTATGAGACTTGCTGTTTTGAAAATGTTCTGACCCAGTCATCTAGGCATCATAAGTTCCTTATGCTTTGTTTTTTTCCTGCATCCACATATCAGCTTCAAGAACTGACTGTTCACTTTGAGCCTAAAATATCCTACTTTTGACAGACGCCACTGTAACAAGATATTCAGTGTTCACAGTGTTCACAAGACATTCACTTCAGCTGTCACTGGTTTAAATGTTTTGGCCAGCTGGTGTGTGTTTACAAATGAATTCCAAAATCCATCATAGACTATTTCCCTAATTTTCTTTTTTTGTGATGCGTGGTGTCGAAGTGGACTTTACACGTATAAGAAATATCAATGCTGTGTTATTTATAATACCATCAATATTTTTCCAATCATTATATTTACTGTGATCTCAGATGCCCTAATGCTACATTTGCAAGGCCAAAACAAGCTATAAGCAAATATTAAAAGAAATGTTCAAAACTTAATCAGACTAAATGTAAACTCGTGATGAGTCTTCATAGTCTATAATCCCACTTTGATGTATGGAAGAACGCTACCATTCCAAAGGATGATGGAGTTCCGCAAGTATCCGTCATTCACCCTGCAAGACATATTTACCTGTATTCTCTGTGAGCCAAATCAAGCCAGTGTGTATTATCCTTTCTGAAATGTATGACTTCTTACAACAAATGTGTGAAATGACATTCAGCATGGTTGACAGTTGGCTGCTAAAGACACTGCATTAAATTAGGACAGCTAGTTTGTTACAGCAAATAGAATAATGGTTAAATTTCTAACTATATAAATGATCCATTATATGTTTTACTCCACATTAGCTTGTGACCCACTCTCCTATTATGCAGCAAAAGATTTTTGAAAGTTTATTTTACTGTATTTATGACTGGTGTGGCACAGTGGGTAGTGCTGCTGCCTCACAGTAAGAAAGTCCTGTGTTTCTCTAACAGCTTTTCGACCAGGGTAACTTCTGAGTGGATTTTGAATGTTCTCCCAATACCTCCTCAGGGTTCTGCTGGAAGCTTTGGTTTCACAGTCCAACGACATCGGCTTAACTGGAGATGCTAAATGACCCCGTGGTGTGACTCTGAAAGTGTTTGTCTGTGGATCTGATTTGTGATGGACTGCTGATCTGTCCAGAGTTTTTCTCCACCTTTTGTAGGTAGGTAGGTAGGTAGATGGATGGATGGATGGATGGATGGATGGATGGATGGATGGATGGATAGATAGATAGATAGATAGATAGATAGATAGATAGAAAGAAAGAAAGAAAGAAAGAAAGAAAGAAAGAAACTTTATTTATCCTCAAGGGGAAATTTGGATATCCAGTAGCTCATTCATAAATAGAATAAATAAAATAGTTATAATACTAAAAATAGAGTAATAAATAGAATAATTAAAAAATGATCAAAAGTGTGCCCAATGAGATTCCAGGACCCCCATGACCCTGGATGGATAAAACAAGTCAAACTTCTATACTTGTACAATGTAACTTCACATTAAAGTTTAAAGTAAGTCTCCACATATGGAGCATCAATCTTCTCAGTGCATACTTCACCTTTTTAATGAATCCAGTGAATAGATATGAACTTTCATTTCTTCTGTACTTTTTAGGCATTAGGAAGAGAATTGTTTACATGATGCTTCAAATGCTTCTGAAAATAAAATGGCCTTATAAAATTAATAACATTTGCTCTTGTTTGGGTCTGATTGATTTTATGAGTTACCTGTGGTTTGAAAAAGCAATACAAGCTTATTAAAGCAGAACGATCACCTCTCTGTCAGGTCAGACAGAGAGATGGAAGATGGAAGTGAGAATAAACAAGATACAAAAAGAGTGAATAACCTTAATTCCCCCAATTATACGTGCAGACTAATGTTCAGGGGCTTTGATTAGACAAGTTAGACTTTTTCTGTCATTTGATGAGTACATGTTTGATCTTTTTGTGTCTAAATAGATATAAATTCAAGCAGAAATCCTCAGCTGATTTCTCCCCACCTGTGATCTATCACATGTTGTCTGAAAGAGTCAGACTGTTTTACATGCTTACATAGAAAACATGTTTAAAATGACTCTGCTGCCCATTGTCTGATAGCTGTAACTGATGCCAGAAAACTCCTCTTCTTGATTTGAACACAGCAGTGAATCCCATAGGGAGTGTGTCTATTACTCATGACTAATGAGAAAAACGTGGGCCTCCCGCTGTGAGCCTAGGGACAGGGAAGATTTGGAAAGAGGATCCTACTGTGAGATATAAATAACCATGCCCTGTAAATAAACCTAAAACAACATGTGCTGATGCGCAAAAGTAAACCTGTGTTGCAAACAAGAAAAACGTGCAAGCATAAGAGTCTGAATGACTTTGACAAGGACCAAACTGAAGAGCAAATTTCCAAAGCTCACTCAGTCCAAAAGCATTTTTTTTCTTCATAAAATCGCATTTTACTTGTTTTACCTATTGGAAGACAATTCTTACAGGAAATATTTTTTTTAATTGAAATTTTACAGTTACTTGTCATTTTTCAGTGCCTGTTTCTAAAGTGCAACTCCTGCACATTTTAGTTTGGGCAAATTTGTTTAAAAAATATAATGAAAACAATTTT
>JBBJLS010078005.1:0-26439 GCA_037577275.1 Bryconaethiops microstoma
TTTGATTTAGTCTCTCTTTTACCCATTCTCTTTCTGTCTGTCCCTTTCTCTCTTTCTCTTTCTCTTTCTCTCCCTTTTCCTCTTTCTCTCTCCATCTGTCTTTCTGTCTGTCTCTCTTTCTCTTTGTCTGTCTGTCTGTCACTCTGCCTGTCTGTCATTCTCTCTCTCTCTCTCTCTCTCTCTCTCTCTCTCTCTATCTCTCTCTCTCTCTCTTTCTAAACCATTCAAAAGATGCTAAAAGACAGAGAGGACATGCCAGATGTAAAAGAAGAGGCGGACGAGGACAAAGATAATTAAGAACATTGGTCTTTAGGAATCATGGTTTCTATACGCATGAGGCTTGCTTAAGTGTGCGGAGGGTTATTGTTTTGACCAATTACAGCCTTGGAATAAAGACAGTTTTGCACAATGTCTCCATAAAAACCCATTCATTTCAGACTCTCTTTCTCTCTCTCCCTCTCTCTAGCTGTGTCCGAAAAGTGCACTCGTTCACTATGTAGGGCACTATGTAGTGAATCAGCCATTATGTAGTGTTGTCCGAAATTCCAACCGTCAATTTCACCCACTAGTTATTGCACTACAAAATCTCAGCGCAACACGCCAACATCTAGTGTCCAGACACTGTACACTACATGAATACACACATACCATCACACATACCCACATACCATCATGCACTGCGGGTTTCTTTTACCGTGCACTACATAGTGAACGAGTGCACTTTTTGGACTCTACACTACTGTTATCCCGCGAATGGGGCAAATGCAAGCGCTGGTAGTACCCCCCAGACGGATCTATCCATCACCATGCCCACAGAGATAAAGACAGAGATAAATTGCCAAGATCAGGCGCACTATTTAAGCAACAGTTAGTAAAAACGTAACATCTCGAGTGTCTGAAATTAACTAAACGTCGCCTCCCCTTGTTCACTAGTTAGCCCCCACTTAGCTATGTAGTGAAGTCGTGAACGAGGGGAACGAGTGAACGAGTGCACTTTTCGGACACAGCTTCTCTGTGGCTGTCTTTCTTACTATCTTTCTCTTTCTCTTTCTCTCTCCGTCTGTCTCTCTCCTCCCTCTCTGTCTCTCTTTCTCACACACTTTGATATAAATTTGAGAAGCATTTTATTTTGTTTTATTTACACGCAGCGCTGATCTACAAACGGAAAGGAGAAAAGCCCTAATTTTTAAATCTGCAGTTTTTGCGCCACTGGTGGCGCCTCGTCGCAACTGCCCCGCACCGTTGTGCAGAGGGCGAAAGACGTCGGAGGAGATTTCGCACCGTCCCGACTCTTCGTTCCCCTGAACCATGGCTGGAATTAAAGGTGAGACGTTGAACCGTTTTTTACACTCGAAATTGGAATCTGTTTTGGTAAAACGACTCCAAAATCGATTGTTCACAGTGACACGGTTGTCGCAGTTACAGCTCGGTAGCTGCGTTGCTAGTTAGCTTTAGCACCGAAGGCCGAACTGAACGATAAACGCTTTAAAATCGACATTAAAATCTTTTAAATGAACCTTCAGCGTTAATAATAGAAGAACTTTCAAGCTAATTATTTTACTCGAATGAGGTACTTATCCTGTTTCCTGGGGTTAAACCTAACATTCAAAGTGTCAGTAGTGCTAATAATAATCGTAATAATAGTAGTAATAATATAATAATGCAGTGCTGATTTGTTGTTGTTAATAATTATTTGACTTTTTATTGTAAGGCTCGTCGGATTACAAATCCCCCTTTTCAAGGATAGCTCACACAGCTGCACAGTGTAGCTGCACAGTGTAGCTGCACAGGTGTATGTGAAGAAAAGATCATGGTTATATTTTAGATGCCCACATGCCTCCTTTCCACAGTTTAAAATGAATGGCGTTTACTCTGTATTTCTAGTTTCAAGGGGTTTATTTCTACGATTTATTTTCTGCCCCCACCTCCCCCTGTAGGGCCGTATCATATGACTGATCATATGAGAGCTTTCTTAGCAAGCTGCGAGCAGTTTCACACTTGGCTGATTTAGGTCCTGATCGGTTAAATCATACCAGTCATTAAACAGTGTAGTGTTCCAGTACCTCCCGGACTGGAATCGGTTAGCTGATGTACTGTAGAGTCTCTGTCCTGGACCTCAGACACTGGAATTGGTTAACTGGTGTACCGCAGAGTCTCTGTCCAGAATCTCACAGACTGGAATCAGTTAACTGATGTACTGTAGCGTTTCTGTCCAGGACCTCCCAGACTGGAATCAGTTAACTGATGTACTGTACAGTTTCTGTCCAGGACCTCCCAGACTGGATGTACTGTAGAGTCTTTGTCCAGGACCTCCCAGAATGGAATAGGTTAACTGATGTACTGTACAGTTTGCATCCAGTACCTCTCAGACAGGATTCAGTTAGCTGATATACTGTAGAGTTTCCATCCAGGACCTCCCAGAGTGGAATCGGTTAATTAAGTGATATACTGTAGAGTCTCTATCTAGGAACTCTAAACTGGAATCAGTTAACTGATGTTTTGTAGAGTCTCCACCTAGGTACTCCCAAGCTGGAATTGCTTAGCTAATGTATTGTCGAGTCTCTGTCCAGGACCTTGGAACTGGTAGGCTGATGAACTGTAGAGTTTCCATCCAAGTCCTCCCAGACTGGAAGCGGTTAGCTGATGTACTGTGGAGTCTCCATTCATCATGTCCCACTCAGTGCTGACATGACGCTAGCTGTTGTCTCTCCACAGAACGCTGAACTGATCAATAAATGTGATGTGCGCATTAGGAGCTTCCTGTCAGAATACTGCACCACTCGCAGTCAGTCTTGGACTAAATCTTGGCCTTAGACTTAATTGAGGTCTAGAAAATCCAAATTTCACAACACTAATTTCTGTTGATTTGCATGTTCCTATCATTAACCACTCTGCAACTCACTATGAGCTGGTATGGAAGGTATGGAAGGTGCTCTGTGAATAAAGTTATTGTTATTAATATTGTTATTTTTAAAGTCAAATTTTTACTGACCCGCCATAAGGGCGGGTGTAGTTTTACACACACGACTGTAACTATATTGAGCCATTCCTGCAGCCCTCGAATAGTCGGATTAGGTGTGTTAGATTAAGGCTTACAGGTGCAGGATTTCACTGTACTGGTGATATTCAATCTCATTGGGCTCTTCTTGAGAGCTGCGATAATAATGTCTGATTCGACTTTTGATTGGCATGGTTTGTTTTGGTTCTTTTATGATAAAACGAAAGGGAACCTAACAGCAGTGCAGTACTGATACAGTTGCCTCACTGCAGCACTGATACAGCCACCTCACAACTCCACTCAGTCCTTCTCCTATCTGTGGTTCACCTGCCCAGGGTAGAATAACCTCTATTGTTCTCTCTCTTCCAGCACTGATCAGTCTTTCCTTTGGTGGAGCCATCGGCCTCATGTTCCTGATGCTTGGCTGTGCCCTGCCTGTCTATAAGTGAGTGATATGTGTGGAAATATTTCCATGGGTTTTTGTAGTGTCATGTTCCTGTATCATTTTAAAGGGACCGTATGCACGCAAAATCAAGTTCCTCATTTTATTTTTTTTTAAAGAGTTTAAATAAGAGTTTAAGAGTTCAAAATAAGAATCAACAGTGTTTATATGTGAAAACTAAGCTGCAAAAACAGTTTGTTTTTAATTTATCACGGTAGTGATGTCATAACCCTGAATACATTTACATATATCCTCTTGTTCAAGCCATGCGACAGTCTTACGCCTTCCCCCGGTCATATTTAAAGTGATGAGCAGTGTTGCCGCTGCCAAGAGGGGTGTGCTGGATCTGGACATCATTAAGGAGGTTGATGAGATTTGATCGATGCAGTTGCAGTCAAACTCTCACAGCAATGTTTCAACATTAGTGCATTTCACCATCAACCTAGAATTTGACTCCGCATCACCACGCAACCAGTTAAAAGTATGTCAGACGTGCACTGTTACATATTCTGTGTTATAAAGGAAACTTGTTTTTTGAAATATATCATAAGTTTGGACACACCAAACGATTTTCTTTGTTTTTATTATTGGCTACATTGTAGATTAATATTGAAAACATCACCTATTGCTTTGATAACAGCTTTCCACACTCTTGGTATTTTTTTCAAACCGATTCATGAGGTATCGACCTGGAATGGTATTTAATTAACAGGTGTTCTTCGTCAAGAGTTCATAAGTGGAGTTTCTTGCCTTCTTAATGTGTTTGGGACCATCAGTTGTGATGGTTGGTTTGGTACACAGTTAGTAATCCTATTCGACTACGGTTCTACTCCACATTATGGCGAGAACCACTTAACTAAGTAAAAAGAAACAATAGTCCATCATTACCTTATTACAAAACTATTTTTTTTGGCGTTTTTTTTTACTGCATAATTCCATGTGTTCCTTCATCATTTTGTTTTTCAATATTAAGCTACAATTTAGAAAATAATAAAAATTAAGAAAAAACATTGAATAAGGTGTGTCCAAGTTTTTGATTGGTAGTGTATATAGTCGGTCACTCAACTACTTTCCAGTGTTTTAACAAGAATAAAAAATTGCAGTTTATGACTTAAGTGGATAAGTGGTGTAAACCTATAGTGGGCAAAAACTTTTAACTGGTAGTGTATGTGCTACATCAAACTCCTGTATTTCAGGGACACTCTTATGAAAAATTTATTTTTCCATTGGATTTTAAGGAAGTGCAGAGTGTCTCAGATCTCCTGTTCTTATCGTTTTGTGTGTGTTTTTCTCCCCCTAGTGAATACTGGCCTCTCTTTCTGCTCTTCTTCTACATCCTGTCTCCCATCCCTTACTGCATCTCACGACGGGTGGTGGACGACACCGACTCGGCCAGCAACGCCTGCAAAGAGCTTGCCATATTCCTTACCACGGGGATCGTTGTGTCGGCCTTCGGGCTGCCCATCATATTTGCCCGGGCTAGTGTGGTAATTTCTTCTTCTTAAATAGAAAACAAACTATATGAACAAAGTTTTACCACAGTCAGGAACATTCCAAAATCTTGTGGTTTGTGAAAACAGCCCCTGTTGTGTTCTCTTGCTTTTTACTTAGTCTCTCCCCTTCACAGACACAGATGGGTTGTGTATTCAGCACCATTTGTTGAGTGAATAATTCATATTTGTGTGTCCAGATCGCCTGGGGAGCCTGCGCTCTCGTTCTGACGGGCAACATTGTCATCTTCGGCACCATCCTGGGCTTCTTCCTTGTCTTTGGATCAAACGATGATTTCAGCTGGCAGCAGTGGTGAAGGGGAGGCAGAGAGTGAAGTCCGTACTGTTTTTATTATACACACCCTTATTAAGACTACTGTTTATTATTGTCATCTTTATTATTTATTGCGACCGTCTGTCTATGTTGTCTGTGCAATAATTTGTTGCGAGGCTCGGTCTGACCTAAGAATGTTTTTTTTTTTTTTTTTTCTTTTCTTTTTTCCTTTCTTTTTTTAATTATATTTATTATCCGTTCTGTGTATTAGTTTCCCTTGTAGACTGTTCCAGTAGGCCACCAATGCCTCTCCTCATCGCAGCATCTGCAGAATGTATAATGCCGTTAAAATTTGGACTTAATGTTGAGGCTTGGGGGGCTCGAAACACTACTCTGTACAGATGGAGAGGAGATAAAAAGGCCTATTAGACTCCTGTGGGTTAGTTAAAGGGACAGTTTAGTGAAAAATCAAATTTTTGCTATCCTATGGTCGATCAGCCAAGGCATTCACTGTTTTTGCTCTGAAGCTACGAGGCCCGAAGTAAGAAAAGCATAATTAGCATCCGTATGCCTAAATCATCATTGAGTTGTTAAATTACTCATATTCTTCATTTTTCTGTATTAATTTTATTCCTCTTATAACCGTTGTCTGCTTTTATTAATCAAACATCACAATCCATTTTTAAAACCTTTCTCGATTTCTATTCACTCCTTAGAATTAAACCTGGCTACAGTGCTTTTAAGATCCCCCCGGTCAAATGACAAGTCAAAGTGTATGCACTCATTCTGCAAGGAATAGGTCTTAATATGGCTTTTATTTCTGCAAACTTGACGTTTCCCTTTATCTGCTGAGTTGAACATACTGGAACAAAAATAACATGTGCCATGATTTTTGCACAGACTACACGGTACATTTATTTAATCAGTTTTTCCCCAAGTATGTTAAATTCAGCAAGTAAGTAAACAGTAATTTGGCATTAAAGTGTGTTTTTCTCTGTAGAGGATGACACTATGTGTCATTTAACGAAACCTTTGTCTATATATGTAAATGATCCCTGTTCTGACCCTTGCTGCCCTGTGTTGTACCTCAGTCAAAAAGCAGTCTGGTTTATGCATTCATCATGAGCAGGCAGAGCTAAATTTCTATGAGAGAAACTTTATATGTAAATGAGTCACTTTTATGATGTCAAAAAATGAAATGGGCTTGATGTAAAAAAAAAAAAAAAAAAGTGAGGAAACATAGCTTTTAAACAATACGGGTCCTTTAAGTTAGCCTAATAGGCTTATTTATGTGGATACTAGGGCTGCACGACATGGACAGAATATCCATATATTAAAAGGGTTTAAAGTATGTAAATATTTGTTCCCCCTGTCACACAGTCCGTATATGAAAACTGAGCTACAAAAATAGCCTGTTTTCAGGGGTTTCACAAAACCCACATAATTCCTTGTCTCCTAAGGAGTGTTACAGCTCCCTTGCTTTTGAATAAGCTTCAATACAATGCAGCCAATCAGAAAATGGCTCATTTACATATATCAGCCTTAAAGGCACAGCAATAGAAACAGCTTATTCTGTGGCTGGAAAATGGACATGTAAGAATGAATAATGAATTGTGAAACACATTAAACACAGAACAAAATTTACAGGAAAATGTTCGAAACAGGCTCTTTAAAAAACACCTTGGCCATTATCTTTTGTTGGATTACATGAAGACTTTAATTTATCAGAACAACCAGTAACTCCTCTGTAGCTGTGATTGGTCACCCTGTCAACACTAATTGGTGAGAGGCTCATTTGCATATTGCAGTCCTGTGTGATGTCAGTATTGTAGAGACTGATACTGCGATAATGATGAATAGAATATGTTGTGCAGCTCTATTTCTGACACTATATGACACTGTTCTCTACACACATGGGTGGATTTGCTGGTTATGAGTGGTGGTGTGGTAACTGGTATAGTTAAAGATTTGCCATGCAAAGCTTAAGGATGTTTTGGCTGAACTGGGATTAGTGTAAATTTGACTTTTCTTGATTAGGGTGAGTCGTTCTCAGTTTGGGGACTCACCTGTCGGTCTGTGTTGACTGAAAGTCCTTTAATGTGAAGCATATCTGTCTCCATTCAGCTCCAGTGTCCCCTCAGTGGACTGGTGGCCGTCTTATTTATTTATTTTTTATTGCTGAATATTTAAAACCATAAATGACTGAAGTCAAAAACACTGTTCATTGCCACTGCACAGAAGACGGTTCCCTGCTGCTAATGTAGTCCAAAACTGCAACCGTATCTAAAAGACACTGCGGCACCATATCCGCTGACCTGTGATGTGCACTGCGCACTCGTCCTAGTGTACATTACACACTTAGTTCACCAAGAAATTACATTTCTGAAGGTCTCTGGTGATTAAAGCGCATCAGATCTTTTCCACTGTGTAAGCAGAAGCACTGATGCCCGTTCCATGTTTTTTTTTTTTTTTTGTATTTAATTTTTTTTGTTGTTTGACTATTTATTAGTGTTTCCAGCAGTGTAGCAAGTAGAGTTTAAAGGTCAATTCCACTGCTTTTTTTTACAAAATTTCTCCATAATTTTGTGTTTGATATGTAAGGAAACGTGTAGAAAAAAAAAGTGTTGATATGGAATGTTGATGATGGTAAAATAGTGGCAAATCAGTTTTCCTTGGGGTCTATTTAGTTTTAGGATCAAAAGCTTCTCAGAGTTGTGATAGAACAACATCTCAGGCGTCATACGGCACATCCATAAACATTTCATGGAACCATTTTCAGTGAGGGAGCTTTTAGATTCAGACGTCTGGTTCCATTCACCACTGTGAACAGTACTGAACCACTTAACCATTGAATTGAGGAGAAATTTTGAAAAATAAGTGAAATTACCCTTTAAAACTAAGAGTAAGCATTTGTATATTGATATGTTATTTTAATGTATTTGTCATGCAGTCATTAAGTTACATACATTGTAGATAACCCAGTGTTATGTTTCTGATCCACCAAAGGGCAACTTCTCGCCCAGTTACAGCTTTGCAGATTCTAACCCAGACCGGTCTTGGTGTTGATGGTGGGAGAACGACCCCACCCCTCTGTTCAGCCAACGGACTGTAAATTAAATACATCTGATTAAAATCACAGCAAGGGATTTATGTGGATGTCCCATGCATTTCATAACCATGTACAAAACAAAACATGGTGTTTTTTTTCTTTCTCTTTTTTTCCTTCTTTCTTTTTTTTAAATAAATGCCATTTTTTGAACAAATAGTGATTTTTTTGCTTTTTTATGCTCAGTACAACTAATTATGGAAATTGAGAGGGGGGTCTGGGACCTCCAGGTCACGTTGGTCAAATTATCATTTTTCAGATACTGAAACCTTTTTAAAAATGATACTTTTGAAAAAGTGCAATGGGGCTCTCATGACCTCAAAAACGACTAATTCATTAATTATACATACAAATTATGGATTAGGGTTGAACAGCTGCACCTTGACCACCACTTCACAGCTAAATTTTTTGTGACTTAAAAAATATCACGTATTTGTCTGGGTAAGGAGCTGCTCCTGGTTTGGACAGGCATTGAGACCTCAGTGCTCAAGAGAAGGCTGGGCTCCGCCTGCTGAAACAGTTCAGCATCACCATACATGTTCTAAGTAGGGGTGGGTGGTATGGCCCAAAAATTATATTTCTGGAATTTTTCATGATAACATTGTTGATATCACAAAATACAAAAATTTTCTTTTTTAATGAATTTACAAAACACAACTGCAACAGGCCATCAAGAAAATAATCATTTGCCTTCAACATATCCAGTAAAAGCAAAAAACTACTTATTTCTCTACAGTAGCTCAGATTGAGATTCAGATTCTGAATAAAATAGTCCAGCAAAATAATAAAACCCCCACATTTAAAGTGCACTGCACAGTTTGTAAACAAAATTTCCATGTAACAGGTGTGTAGTGGTTACAAAAACAAATATCACAGTTTAAAATATCCAGTAAAAACTAAGCAAAAGTTCTTCAGCTCAGCTCTTTGGCTTGAAGACAACAGTAGCTCAGTTTACTGTGTAACTCGCGAAAGCCTCTGAAATGCCATGTTGAACCTATTTACTTTGTGTACTTGTTTTGTTTAGAAGTTCCTGTTGCTGAGCTCTGCTGTCTTCACATTGAACGATGTGTTTATTATTCAGGTGCCTGAATAAACTTGACTTATTTCCACCTTATTTCACAGTCTAGTAGCAAATCTTGCATGCAATCTATGCACAAAAATATTGGGACACACCTCTTAATTATTGAATTCAAGTGGCCTCTTAATTCCACTGAAGGGCAATCATAATTCTTTCACATACCAAGACATTCAGGACAATGCCATGCTTCCAACCTTGTGAAGGCCTTCCAAGAATAGTGGAAGCTGTTGTAGCTGCAAAAGGGGGGGACCAACTCCATATTAAAGTCTACGTATTTGAATGCAATGTCTAAGTCCCTGTATGACTGGGGTTTGATTCACATCTGGTCTTTTAAAACCAAAATATTTCCACACTACCGGGTGAGTGGATTCTTTTTCGTCTAGGTATTAACTCTACTGGCACAGCTGGGCTGCCATCTCCCTCTGCCAAGTTACTTGTTGTGCAGCGTAGCCTACGTTATGCATGTGAAAGGTACGATATGGTGTACCCCTGGTTCTGAGACACAGCAGTCCTACAGGCAACTTAAAATACTTACATGTTTACTTATTTTCTTAAATGTTTGACTGGAGCCTATGACGGTGGGTGGCCACTAGAGGTCACCCTTGTTTAAGTTGTTTGTTTATTGGTTTCACCTGGGTGTCTTTAGGGTTTAAGTGTTTGGGTTTTGTCATTTGTGCGTTTTGTTTGTGTCTTGTTATTTAAGGGCTTTGTGTTTAGTTTTCCTTTGTCGGTCAACCCGGTTGTTATCCCCTGGTCTGTGCTCTCGTTTTTCTCCTGTCTCCTTTAGTAAGTAAGTAATAGTTCTAGAGTTTGGCTCTCATGCCTGTTTTGTTTTGTGTTCATTTCTGTTTAAAATAAAAGAAACAATATGATGCTTTTTGACTACCCTTGGTGTCAGTGTGCTTGCCCCGCATGCGAGGAGAAGGGGATAAGACATGACAGTATTAAAAATGTTTTTTGAAATATACAGTAAACCCTCCCTTATTGTGGGGGTTACGTTCTTTGTGTTCTAAGGACAGTGTATAGTTATTTTTTATATGGAAATGTAGCTGAATTTACGTTAATGCTTGTTTCAAAATTAGTAATTTATATTTTTCTTAATAATTTAGCACTAAAATGCATGAAAAATTATATATTGCCATGAAAAAAGCTGTGACATCCAGGCCTCGTCCACCACACCCCCTGGTCTTCATGCTGGGGTGTTTATGTTTGGACACGAGGATGAGGGGGCGCAGGATATGTACAATTATTAGTTCAGTTCTCAAAAAAAAGTCTGTGATACACTGAAACTGTGACTGCCGTTAAACTGGGGGTTTACTGTATGTATATATATATATATATATATATAGAGAGAGAGAGAGTACAGGGGGTCCTCGAGTTACGATATTTCTAGTTTATGAAGCTCATGTGGGCGAACTAGTTTAGTGGCGCGCGGCGAAGAATGCGCAGAATACACAGAATAAGCAGTAACACGCTGTATGAGTGTGGGAGTATGCTTATTTATGCGCAAGTGTTCCATTTGTTTTGCTTTGTTTGACGACTTGCCGGCTTTTGAACACATTTGTTATACTCACATTTTGTATATCAATACTACATATACATATATAGATATATAGTAATTGCTATTTCAGTTACTCATTTTATCAAAACCTTTACATAGCGGCTCAATATAATGACTTATTTTCCTAACATTTTGACTTACGTCCTCAAAAAAAATGCTGACTCTGTGTGAATGGGCTGGGCTGCATAGATGGACATATGTAAATGTGTTTTTTGTGAGATCACAGAATGAATGAATTCAAAAGGGGCTGTTTTTCCGGTTTAGTTTAAGTATGTTTTGAAATAAATTGTTTAAATATTATGCCAAACTCTTTTCATTATATTTAACGAGTTTGGGCTCTGTAAAGACATGGGCTCTGTAAAGGTGGGGGATTTATAGGGAGAGACTGGACTGTCAGGTCCAGGCATGCTCTGATTCTCGAGGGACGCTCCAGCTGCAGCTGCATACTCGTTGTCTGCATAAACTTTCATGGCCCTGGAGAAGGAACGGGACAGTGCTCTTCTCGGCCTGAATTACGCAATGGCAGTAATGATTAAGGAGGTAGAGTGGGCGTGAATGTTCTGTGCCCTTTGGCCTATGGGACCAGCCCCGGCAGGTGAGAGAGGACGGAAGAAGACAGGAGAGAGGGAGAAGGAGTGGTTGGAGGGGACGAGGAGCGCTGAATTCTCTGTGATGAGGAGGTTTTTCAGGGTGACGGGCAGAGATGAAGATTACAGCCAGGTCCAGTACCTCACAGCCAAGTGCGGCCGGCTGGCACACGAGAATGGTGAGGAGACTTTGTGGTGCAGTGAGGGAGATAGAAACGGACACAGAGATACATTATACACTTCATTTTCCTGTCAGTTCTATGCAGAGACGGTAAGATGATGGGCAGGGGTGGGTTTACAGGCTCTTTCCTTTTCAGCTTGGGACAAAGTTCAGGAATGTGGGAAACGTCCAAGAGACAGAGGGACACCTGGACAACGGATCGAGACATAGATTGGACACTTCTGTTCTCAATCCTCTTAAATCCTCTCTATTTTTTCTTCCCTGTTTCTGGTAAATTATATATATAATTTATATATAAATATAAAATGTCACAATGAAACGATCTTCTGCCAAATAGTGTAGTGAGAAACAGTGTAGTGAGAACACAGTAACTTTCCTTAATGCAGAATTTAACTGATATGTACATCTATGCTTTTTTAACCCTTTGTTTACAGGTCCTGGAGCTGCATGGATGTGAGGTGCGTCCTGGCTTTTTTACCCAGAATCCCCCTGTGGCTCAATATGACGACTTCTCTACATATGAAGAAGTCATATTGAGATGTTTTAAAAAATAAGTCAAAATTTTATGAAAATAAACCTTTTTCAGACATAATTTTAAGATAACAAGTCAACATTAAAAACAAATTATTACTATAAGATGCTCAGTCAAAAGTTTAATATACTAGTGCCAGAAATGGAGAATGAGGGGAAAGGGATATAAATTATATATACGGTCTAATGTAGTGTCTGCATAAGGTGCTTCACAGGGCGAAAGAACAAAGAAAAAATCTGAACAAAGCTCATTTACATATATGCATCTTTAAAGTATGTATCAAAAACTGACAGTTAAGATTCGATTTAGAGTAGATTAGATTACATTAGATAACTTTCATGTAGGATTGAATTAGGACTGCTCCATAAACATTCTAATTTTGAAAAATGTAAAGTGTGTGTGTGCTGAGATAACTACAGATAAACCGACGCAAGTCATGAGGTCACATGGTTAGGACAGATACTTTAGAGATTTGACTCTGAAGGTATTTGCCCTTCAGGTAACTTTAAAGGGCCCATATCCCACACTTTTCACACATTTAATTTTTTCACCTGAGTTCCTTTGGAACAGTTTATTTACCAAAAAAACAACATAATTTATTATGTCTTCCAATCTTTCTTTATTCCTTAGAATACAGATGTTCTTGTATTATTAATGTTGTCTTAAGGAACAGTTTTCCAGGCTTCCTGAAGAATTTCAGACCACTTCCTAAACCAGACCAATTTCAGAGGAATGTTTTTGTTTGTTAAGACACACAATGACCTACGTATGAATCATTCAAGCATAACAATACACATCTAACTTAAACAGGTGCAGATGATTTCAGATGATCAGGCCAGTGATAAGTATACTGGTGATCCTGAATTCTGAGTGTTTGGAAGACCTTTATCAAGGCTCCTTGTAACTTTAGGCACTTTGTAGTTGCATTTCTTTCATTCCATCTACTCAATATGCAAAAGACAAGACAGTTTGACAAGCAGAAAATTGTATTTTTACACCAGCAAGGTGATTCAAAGCAAAATATAAATGTACTTTTGCCCAAAATTGTATGTAAATGAGGTCGGCTCTGATTAGCAGCCCTGTATTGTCTCTTAGTCAGGGTGTGAAGGTGAGGATGAAATGCTCAAGGCTGAATGGGAAGATGTGTAAATGTGTTGGATGTTGTGAAATCACTTTAACAGTGTTTGTATGCTCTATGAACCTTTTTTTATTGAAAAATAAATAAGGAAAATTAATTGTTCCATGATATAAGCTCTTTAATATAACTAAGAGCTTTTAACGGGTAGGAACTGCAAACCTATCATCAAGTAAACAAGGCTGGTCCGTTTTGTACTTGTGTACACAGTCCTAAGTGCACTGAGTGTAACACTGAGTGTAACACTGTGTGTATGTGTGTGTTTGTATGTGTGTGTGTGTGTCTGTATGTATAGCAGTGCTGGAGAGAGAGTGTGTGGCCTCCAGAGAGAGAGAGAGGGCTCTGCAGGTGGAGCTGGAGTCTCTGTCTGTGCAGCTCTGTCAGAAAGAGCACATCTGCCAGGACCTGCACCTCCGAAACAAGCAGCTGCTCGATTCACTCAAACAGCAGCGAGTACTGCACCACATTCCACTGCATTCCACTACCGCGTCTCTTCTTTAGGCCACTTGTTACATTTAGTCTTTCATTTTTAAGGAACTTAAAGTAACATTTATTCTCAGTAAAAGTGATTGTTGCTGTCGGTACAAAAACGGTACCTCCAAAACTGTAACTTTACAGAAGAGGTTAATGGACATTAATGGAAAAGGACTGTGTAATAATTAATAAGAGAATTTTTCTATTGGTCCATGCATCCTGACACTTTTAAATTGTGTAAAAAATAAAAGTAAATATAATAGGTTTTGTCCCAGCAGTGACTGACAGCAAACCAAAACTACTGATGCTAAACCCTAAAACAGGAAATCCCAAACTACACAAATGGTGGCAAAGCTCAAACTACACAAATCTCTAATGGTTTATCCTAGACTCCTGATTTTAAAAAATCCCAAAATAGCATGGGGGTACATTGATGAACTGGGTAAAGGGGGGAGCTAACACATGCAGAAAAACAGACTGTAGAACTACAAAGTGCATCTGTATGATCAGTAGATTACTGGACGGTGACTGTAAATACAAGGTACCTAACAACGTGGCCAGTGAGAGTATACTGTGTGTGTGTATGTGTGTGTTGTAGGAACTGGTCCAGTTTCTGGAGCAGCGGGTGGTCTCAATGGCGGAGGAGAGCGTGAGGGAGGCAGCTCTGTTGAGCCTTCAGCTGGAACAAGTCAGCTCTGACCTTCAGCGACTCCAGAACTCAGAGATTCAACTGCAGGGCCTGGTGGACCAGCTGCACCAGGAGGCCAACCAAAGAGGCAAAGAGGCAAAGGCCGAGCTTTGTGAGGAGACTCAACTCAAGACCAAGCAAATAGAAGATCTGGAGAGGAAGCTGGGCAGGTAGGAAAGGTGTAACCGCTTTCTTATAGAAAGGTAAACACTCTTGTTAATTTTGGGTTCAATATTCATAATCTGAAAGATAAGAACTCCATCTCAGGTTTATGTGATAAAATAAATAATTACAAAGGCAAAAAATAAAGCCCTAACAATTAACAAATCATATGTTGGACGGTGATGTGGCTTTTTCTGTTTGCTCAGCAAGTCCTGTGAAGTGGAAGAGCTGCAAAAGGCCAACTGTACCCTGCAGCAGGAGCTGAGCGAGCAGAACAGTACCCACCAAAGAACGGTGGAGGAGCTGCAGCGGGAGAATGCGGGGAGCTTGCAGAAGCTCAGAGAGACGGCTGAGCAGTTCGAATGGCTCTGTGAGCAGCAGAAGAACTGGATGTGCTGCGTAAAGAGGTAACAGGAAAAAATTTCACAAAAACAATTCTGCACTTAAAGGCAAAAACCCCAAATTTAATCTATTGGCCAAGTTGGGTTTAATGTCAGAAGTCATGTCTTAGAAATGGAGCTATTAGGCTGTTGCATCTCACAAGCGTCTAAAGATTGATTAATATTATGAATTATTATTTATTTATAATAATTATTTATTAAATATAACAATTTATTAATTTTAGTTTGTTTATTATTAATTACCCGTATTAATACTACTATGACAACCACTAATAATAATAATAATAATAATAATAATAATAATAATAAGCTTTATTTTATTTTCATTAGTTCAAGTGTGTGTGTGTGTGTGTGTGTGTGTGTGTGTTTGTGTTTGTGTGTGGTGTTTGTGTAGGTTTAAAGACTGTCACTCAGATGAGAAAGAGACCCTGGTTCTGCAGGTGAAAAGGTTACAGGAGGAGCTTGTAGAGCTGAAGAAAACCTCCAGCTCTGAGATGATGGGTGCAGAAGAAAATACCCCGCAGGACTGTGACCGGTCAGATCAACCAAACACATGGAGAGCAGCATGTTCTAGCACAGCCACCCCTGTTTTAGCACATATTTTCTAAGTACATTTTTGGAATTGGTTCTTACTCAGTTTTTTTCTCTTTGTGACCCAGATGGAATATGAGTGCGCTGGAGGATCAGGTGGAAGCAGACAGATGGAGAGTGAGGTACACGGAGCTCTTCAGCAAACTCACTTCACATCCGGTACGTAGTTGTGGAACATTTTTGTGTGTCCACTCATCATAAAATGATCACACAGTAAAAAGGGAACCCAGTGTTTTTATATGGTGTCTTTAATAGGACAGGGACAGAACCTGCTAATGTCTGATTTTGGGTTTTCAGGGACAGTGGCGTGAGGACAGATATTTAAAACCTCCATGAAGTCGGGAGACTGGAATCCTGCACAGTCTCTACAGCTCTCTCCTTTATCTGCCTCACTTTTTTTCTGTGTTGGAGAAGCTCCAAATTGCAACCCGGCACCTACTGCTGCTCTTTCACTGTGGAAACCCTAAACTACTGAGGACAAACAATAAGGACAAAGCACCAACCTAGTGACATCAAATTCTAAACTACTGATAAGAAAGCCCAAACTATAGATAACAAAGCCCAAACTACTTCAGGCATAAACTACTGAGGGCAAAGGTCAAACTACTGAGGACAAACCCTAAACTACTGACAAGAAACCCTAAACAACTGAGGACAAAGCCCAAACTACTGATAATTATCCTAAACTACTAATACCAAACCCTAAACTACTGATGACAAACTATTGAACCCAAACTTCATATGATCTAGACACAACTATTGATGGGAATCCACAGACTACTGACAGAGAAATATTGACAGGAAATGCTAATCTTTTGACAGGGGTCCAGCACTCAGGCGGAAGAGTTACTCAAACACTTAAAACAAACATTTGTTTTCTTCTTCTTTGTGTTCACATTGTCAGTTTTATAAACATTTGTTGAGTCTAAGTTTTCTTTGTATTATGTTTTACTTTGGCTTTGGCAGTCTGTGTGGTTGTTCACATAAAGGTGTTATTGAAGAGCACTGACCACCCAGTGGGAGCTGGAGAACTTGTGGTCTCTGAATGGTGAACCTGTGGAGCTTCTTGAAGTTTGTGTTGATGTTTGAAACCTTCCCTTAACCTTATAAACAAGCCAGACCCAACAAAAACCCAAGGGCACATCATCCTAGGGCACAGGATAAAGGGTGTGGCGGGGTTAATAGAACAAGTGTTTCCAAAACGCCAGTATGAAATATAACAAAGCTAACAAATATTTATTGAATTCATCATATTTCCAGGTGATGACAGTCATCACACACTGTTTTGTAACCACTAAGACCACCAGAGTGTAAACTTACACCATCAAAGTGTGACGTGTGAATGTCAGAGTGTAAACATAGACCACCAGAATATAACCTTAGAGTACAAACTAAGACCAAAAGAGTGTAATCTTAGACCATCAGAATGTAAACTAAGACGACCAAGGTGTAACTTAGACTACCAGAATGTAACCTTACACCATAAGAATGCAACCTTAGACTACTAAAGTGTAAATGTAGACCAACAAAGTGTAAAGTTAAACCAACAGAGTGTAAAGTAAGAACTCCAGGGTTTAAAATTAGACTGTCAGAATCTTAACATAGTCCGCCAGAGTGTAAACTAATACCAACAGACTGTAAACTTTCAGAGTGTAAACCTAAAATAAAGCATCATATTTAGGTCCAGCTCAATGTTTTGGACATTTTTGGTGTTTATTATGTTATTAAACATCCATCCATTCTTCTGCCTATCCCAGCCAGCGTGGGAAGGGAAGGGAAGGGGTGCTGGACAACACCCAGGACAGGTCACCAGCCCATAACGGGATACACACACACACACACACACACACACACACACACACACACACACACACAGAGCAGCCATAAATATTGTACATAGTACTGTCTGTACAGTACTGTGCAAAACCTTATCCCCTCCAAAGAATCAAATGTTCTTGTATTTTAATGTAGTCTTGAGGAACGGTTCTCCAGGCTACCTGATAGACTTTCAAAGGCTCTTAATTTCAGTCCAGTTCCTGAACCTGACGAGTTTTCTGTTTATTAAGCCACACATGGGACTTTTATCCAAAAAGACTTTTGCACAGTACTGTAAATCACCTGCAGCAGTGGGATGGGACCATGCTGGGTGAGCTGAGGAACTAACGGCTGAGAACACATAGCATTATGCAGCTGCAGATGGCTGGCAGTGTGTATGTATTCGAGTGTGTGTGTATTCGAGTGTGTGTGTTTGTGTGTGTGTGTGTGTGTGTATGTATACACTTATCAGCAACAACATTAAAGCCATTGACAGGTGTAGTAAAGAACACTAATTACAGATAAACAAATGCACAAGAACATGAAACACACACACACACACAACAGCTGGAAATGTGAAGCTTGATGTGTTTATCTGCACAGCTGAGCAGAGTCACACAAACAGATATGGAAAGAGTGTGTGGGTGTGTGCTTGTGTGATAGATGTTATGTTTCTAAAAGGTCTGGCAAGCAAAAATGACAGAAATCTAAATCTAAACCCCTCTCCACCCACCCGCCCCCCTCCCCGGGCTACCACAGTTTCATTTTTTTCTTTTTCTGTTGCTCTCCATACCCATCCCCCCTTTCTCATCTCCTTTTCAGTGAAAATGTGTAAAGCAATTAGCCACCAGAGGGCGCTGCTGGATCATTAATATAATCTCAAACAGAGCCAGAAGCGTGTTTTTAATTACAGCATTGCAATCCATACACACACACAGTACATTCACTACACAAACACGCATATACACACACACTACATTCACTATGCACTAATACTACTCTCACTACACATACACACGCACTCACGGACAAACTACACACACACACACACACACACACACACACACACACACGCTACACTCACTACACACACATGCTACAATCACTAATACTACACCTTTTTATTAACAATTCAGTAATCATCCTGTTCCAGTATTTATCCCACGAATGCCAGTGGCAAAACTGAGTTACCTTTGAGCAAGATACCATCCCCACACACTACTTCCTGGGCACTGCATTGTTGTTTGCCCGCTGCTTCACTCGGGTGAATGGGTTAAATGCAAAGAAAGAATTTCACATTGTTCACACTGTGTGCTGTGCTGTGGTGTGTATACACGTGACAATAAGAGCCACTTTATTAATAATAAGTAGAATAATAGTACCCAAAAGAAAATGCAAAGTCTTATTGCACTGTTTGGAAACACACAAACATTGGTTTCATGGGCAAAAAAAGTTTTTGTTAAAAAAAATTACTCGCAGCATGGATTTGAACCAGCACTCTTCTGATTCTCTTCATTCTTACTGCTTTTTAACAACCAATACTCCTCTGATCAACCAATCAAAAATCAGAATATTTGTGCACTACACTGCACATTAAAAGACATTTTGACATTGGAACCAGGCCAATATTTTAATTAAACCACAACAAACAGTGACACAAGACTGACTTGCTGATTTGCTTTTTCTCACTTTACAGCCAAATTAGCCGTGATGTCACAATGCTTGCCCTCCCATATGGACTGTTAAGGTGACTTGTCCGCTGCTCTCTCTCTCCCCATACATTATGGAGGTGACTTGACCACAAAAATCAAGTTTTTAAGCGATCAATCCTCTGTTCCTAATCAATTGAAGTGAAAAGTGAAAGACACCATTCTGTCATACGAGAACACACCACAGCACACAGTGTTAACAGCACAAAATTCTTCCTCTGTATTTAACCCATTCACCAAGTGAAGCGGCGGGCAGCAGGAACACAGCACCTGGGGAGCAGTGTGTGGGAACGGTACCTTGCTCAAAGGTACCTCATTGGTGTCACAAGCAGTCTTGGAATTCAAACCCATGACTTTCTGATCGCAGGGCAAACGCCCTAACCACTAGGCCACCAACTGCCCCAATTAACTATTAATAAAAATAATATTAATAAAAATAAAACTTGAGAAGAACAAGGTGTAACTGCTTCCGTAATCACACTTTATAATAATAATTTTCCCACAGAACGTCAAAAAATAGAGAGGATATATCTTCCCACCTTATTTTGCACCAGTGTGTTTCCATTTCACCGCTTGAGCTGCCTGAGCCAGTGGAGACAGGCATCATATACAGACACATGCACACACACACAAACACCTAGGCATGCATACATACACAGACTATGTGTGTAACTCAACCCATATGTCTACTACTGACCAGTGGCAAGGACACAACAAAGACATTTATACACATGTAAACACACACACACAAATACACACGTGCAAACAGGCAGTATCGATGTGTATTCAGCACTAAAAATAAAAATGATGGAATGCTTTCTGAAAAAGAAACATAGAATATAAGTGTAGAATATATCTTTTTGGCTCATTAATCATGCACACACACACACTCACATGCACGCACACACACACGCACGAACACACGCATACACACAGCACTGTTACCAGAGAAACAAATGTTTTCTGAAAACAGTTCAGCTCCAGAAAATGTGCTTCTTTATAATGATGCAAATAAACAGAGAGAGAAAGAGAAAGAGAGAGGGGGAGACAGAGAAAGAGAGAGAGAGGGAGAGAGATATGAAGTGCTTGTTCTGTGTTGGGTCAGTGTTGATGTATAAGCAAGTGCTACTGGAAGCAGTACAGGAATAGTCATTAGAATGACAACACACACACACCTGCCCATGGAGCTCCTTCACATCTCTGCTGACTGACACTTTACCTGTGGGTGAGGTAAAATTGGTGCTACTAACGCACAGACATAGGGTGGACATAGACAGCCTTGTCACGTGCATTACAGACTACATTAACGTCTGCGTGGATATATATATATATATATATATATATATATACTCATTGTTTACAGACATATCACTTAGTCTACATTTAGTTCATATATAGTTTACATTTTTGTAAACGATATCTCTAGATTGTATAGAGTACATTTTATACTGCATTGTTAATGTAGTATTTTATTTTTATTTTTATTCTATTTTATTCTCCTTTATACTGTTCTATTGTTATCTTAATTTTTGCTGCTCCTAACTTGACGAAGAAAATTTCCCACTTGTGGGACTAATAAAGGTTTATCTTATCTTATCTTAGAAGTAAACATTCAAAACAACAGACATGAACATCGTCATCGCTGGTGGAACAAAAATCTCTGAAATGGTCCCAATAAAGGAGAACAGAAATAGGTTTTACTGAATAGACACGAATGGAATCAGAAGACTGTAATGTATAAATATATACAGAAGACTGTATATATTTATACAACATTATTGAATCCTATATAATGAATATAATTTCATTCTAAAACAGAAACAGGATGGAGAGAGGCATAGCGAGAATTAGAGAGCAAGTATGTAGAGAGAGAAAGAGAAGGGAGAGAGAGAGTGTGAGGGAGCTAAATAGAGTACTGAACTGGAAGCAGCAAATGCCACAGACAACACACACACACACACACACACACACACACACACACACACACACACGTCATTTTATTGTCATTTCCAAAACAGGCTCCAGTCACGTGACTTGGCCTAAAAAGGGTTTTGTGAAATACAATCTCCATTATGTTATCTGTAAAACATCTCTTTCCCTCTCTCCCTCTCTCTTTCTCTTCTTTCTCTCTCTCAACACTCTCTCTGTCTCTTTCTTTTCAAGTAGTCTCTCTATATATACTTTCTCTCTCTAACCCTCTCTATCCCGTTCCCCCTCTCTCTCTATCCATACCTCCCCCCAAACCTGTCACACTTCCCTAATACTAGGATGTTATTTCCAGTTTTCCTTGGGTCAGAGCGCTTTGCTCAGTGGCTGGATGTACTCAGCATGAGGGATGAGTGAAGGGTGCAGAGGTGTATTTTTGGAAGCACATTAGTGTGTTATCAGACCTTTTATCAGTGTGTGGGAAGAGTAGAGTGTGTGATCAGACTCTTTGTCGTATAGTGTGAATGAAGGGTAGAGTGTGTGATCAGATCCTTTATCAGACAGTGTGTGAAAACAGTAGAGAGTGTGATCAGACCATTTATCAGATAGTGTGAGTGAAGAGCAGAGTGTGTGAAATATATTCTCTTCATCAGACATTGTTTGTGAAGAGTAGTTCGTGATCAGACCCTTAATCAGACAGTGTGTGTAAAAGGTCGAATATGTGATCAGACTCTTTATCAGACAGTGGGAGTCAATTAACCATTAAAACATTTGATTTACATTTAACTAGTCAGTAAACAGTTAATATCTCCCTTATGGAAGGCCTTTCTGAGATGTCTTATTAGCACATTAACAATATATTTCTCAGCTTGATTACAAATGATACATCTCTATTTGTTAGTACATTATCGATTCATTATTAATTGCTTAATAATAGACTATTAATTATTAATGCACTAACCTTTAAAAAGTGTTATCTGCATTCATTGACGTATTCCCACTGTGGCATTGCATGTTTTTTCAGGGAAATCCCCCCAAGGTTCTGCCAAGAGACTCTAAAAAAGAGCCACGATTCCAAAGTATTATTAGAATAATTAGTAAACACTATTGCTGAGCTCTTGAATCAATACAGACGGTGCCATCGCAAACAGCATGCTGGACGCACTCTGCTGTTCCATGGCTTGGTCACGTGGAGGAAAGCCAGGATCAGATACAGTGGGGTGGGGGTGTGGTTGGGTTTGGAGGTGATGACTGGTTGTTTTGAAGTTTTCTTGTTTAGCAAACTGCATGGGAAACCAGCAACATGTGTCAAGAGATTATGGTGTGTGAGTTCCGGACTGCTTGCTCCACTGTGTGGCGCTCTGACATTATTCTGTCTGACATTTCAAGTAAGTGTACATAGCTATTCAAGGCAAAATCCACATGAAATGCATCAGAATCAGAATCAAAAAACTTTATTGATCCCGGAGGAAATTGCTCACACCTTGAACTGGAGTGAATACAGGAACAATTTACAACACAAAGTAACGGCTTGCCGAATTTTAGTGTTAAACGCTGGTGCACAAGCAAAAAAAACGTATGCGACAGAACTGTTAAATATTCCCCTGCTGAGTTAATGTGTGTGTGTGTGTGTATGTTTGTGTCTGTGGAAAGTGATGACTCATGAGTTTATGGTTGGTAACATAGTGTGTAATGCCAGTGAGTTACATGAGAAAGTAAATGTCTACTCACAAAGGGCCCTTTAGCAGAATGTGTGTGACTGTGTGTCTGGAGGAGGGGGGGTAGACCTATATTAGATAGATACATTATGAGAGGAGAAATTCATCCACTCAAGAAAAATGGCACATTTCACTGCCAGTCACAGTACCTTTCAGTTATCTATGAAACCCTGTTGTTGGGGCATATGTGTGTGTGTGCATGTGTGTGTGTGTGTGCGCATGTGTGTGTGTGTGTGTGTGTGTGTGTGTGTGTGTGTGTGTTTGTGTCAGTGTGTGTGTGTGAGAAAGAGAGAGAGAGATAGAGAGAGATAGGGAGAGAGATCATTAGCATATCTTACAGTGAACCACTTCACTCCTAAAAGGACAGCTGTGAGAAGTTTTCGGTTTAGAACTACATTCCATTTCCATGAGAAAATGCAAAGTATGGTCATGTGGTTGCTATGGTAGCTGTGGTTGTGCTAGGTGGTTGCTGTGGTGTTGCTAGGTGGTTACTATGGCAATTACATATGAGACACTCTCAAATGAACACAGTTTTGACATGTCTGTCCTAACAGTGTGTGTTTAGCAGCTGATTTCTCCTCCACACTGCCTTCTGACTCTCTGCCAGTTTTTTAATTGATTTTAAATGATCAATACTCGACTCCTGACCAACCAATCAAAAAACTGAATATACGCACACTATACTGGATATTAATGGGCATTTTGGCATTGGAACCATTTCAAAATTCCACATGAGCACATATAGGAAACGGCGCCTTTTTTCGACTATATAAATAATAATAATATTTTCCACAAGAAAATGCAAAGTGTGATTGTGCAGTTGCAACAGTAACTGGGATTGTTGCTATGGTGTTGCTAGGTGGTTACTAATGATTGCTGAGGTGCAGCAGTTACATCCTCATGCCTCCAACTTTAACTTTTAACTTTCTGTAAGGGAACATTTAGAGGCAGACAACCGGTTCCATTAACAATCACTGTAAACAATTCTGACTTCATGAGTATCTCCAGAATGAAGCCTCTTACATTAAACCTGCTCTAAACCTCTCTTTTTACAGCTTATGGGGGGGATGTTGAAATGAAGTGGAGTTCCTCTGTAAAGGGGGGTGAGGCATGAGGGTATGCAACAGAATCAGCATTGAGAAAAAGTTGTCATACAGCAAATCAGCTCTCTTAGTCAAATTAAAGCACTTTAAATGTTAGAACCTTAAGGGTATTTTTCCCATTTCTCCATTACTTGATATTATCTCGTATTTAAAGCCTTAAACCATGTGTAATGGGCAAGCATTTTATGTCCCTTTTTCAGCACAACCTAGCCAATATGATTAACGTTTACAATTTAACCAACTATTTGGACACAACTGACCCAAAAGTGCCACTTATGCGCAGCCCCACCCTCACACATACACACACGCGCACACACACACACACACACACACACACACACACACACATACACCTCCATCACATGCTACACTCACATACGTAATTGGGCTTCTCATGCCACATGTTTTGTCCAAACATATTTTTCACCCGCAGTGTACGGGGGTGCAGGGTAGCTCAGCTAACTGAGCTAGCTAGCAGCTTGTCTAACATGTGCTTACTGATTATTTTTAATAAACCACAGCAAACAGAGACACATCTTTCTTTTCATAACTAAAAGGATGGGCAGGGGTTGGGATTGTGCGTTGAAGGGTGTGGTCCATGTTGTGGGGGAGGGTGTGGGACACGTGTGGGACACGTATAAGGGCATAAAACAAGTGTTCATGGACGTATTATTAGTGTGATTTGAGAAGCAATCATGCTATTATTCAATTTTAGTTTTATCGTTATTATTTTTATTCCACCAGTTTTTGACGCTGCTTCTTATGAGAGCCAGTGTTGAATTTTGGCAAAACTCCAATGGTAAAACATTCTTTATCAGGGGACGAGTATCGATCCTTTAAAAAAATCTATTTCTGTAGTTGAGTTGACTCTGTAATGCATAAGGAGAGGGGACGGTAGTGTGACATCATGAATATGGCATCCCAAAAACGACAAAACACAGAGAAACACAAACGTGGAGCAAAACAAACAGCAGACTCATAAACAGACAACAAGACACTAAAGTCGGTTGGACAAAAAGTTATGTATAACTGTTTTTTGTGGTTTGATTAAAAATAATCAGGCTGTTTATGTGGCGACACGTTCAGCTAAACTTAACCATAAATGGTTTCGTAAGAAAAAGTAATTAACCCCCCCTTTGTTGTTCCAGGGGTAAGGTGCGAGGCACTGACTGAAGAGAATCATAGGGTCGAATACATGGTGTAAGTATTTTTTTTGCCCATAAAACCAATATATGGGTGTCTCCAAACACTGGTTTCATAGCCACATAATTCCTCTTTGCATTTTCTTTTTTTGCAAAGGTGCATTTAGTTATTTAAAAAACACAATAACAATGACACATTTCAATAACCTGTGCAAGCCTGAAAAGGAGGACAGAACAGAAACTAATTTTCAAACCGCTATAACTAACAAAAGGGGATTGGTTCCTCATTAATAGCCAAAAAAATGAGACTTACACTCTAAAACTATAACACTTTTGATTCATTGTCTCTCTTAATGGCTTATGTTTGATGGCTGATTTCTCCTCTGCGCTGCAGTCTGGCGCTCTGCCTGACTCTCTGCCAGCCTGAGGTGACGACACAACGGCCGATTGGCTCTTACCAGCCTGTTCATGGTTAAGGACAGCTGAACCCATAGCTGCATTAACAGGTTGATTATTTTTCATTAAATTAGTGTCTTAAAGTATCTTCATGAGCCTGCTGTGTGTTTTTGCTCAGTGTTTGTTTCTCTGCATTTGTGTTTATTTGCTTTTTGTCACTTTGCAGCTGCCTTAGCTGTGACGCTCTCTTCGACACATATTTTAAAAGCACATGCGTAGCCGCATTCACTGGCCAAGCATTTTTAATTAAACCACAACACACGGTGAGATATGTCTCTTTTTTTATAACCGACCTTAACTGTAGTGTATTGATTTAAGTCTGTTTATGAGTCTGTTGATACTTAGAATGTTCTAATATTCTATTTAAAACTTCTAATTAGAATAGAAATGAATGGAGCGGAATGGAATAAAATAGAATAGAATAGAATAGAATAGAATCCCTGTCTCTGTCCCAGTCTCTGTATCCTTCTCAATCACCTGGTTTGGGACGAGGCCCTAGAAACAGTGAAGGAGACGTGACTCTGCATGATCAGATGTAAGGTCAAAGGTCACAGCCCAGGCAGACTGGTTGCTCTAGAGTCCGTGTCCTTCTGCTGAACCTCAGCTGTTGCCTGCAACATCACAGGCCAAGAAAAATGAATAAATAAGATATCAGTTCCACTGCAGACCTTCTCTGGGGCCATCAGAAGCCAAAACACTTTAAGTCAAACAGTGGTAAAAAAGAACTGATTCAGAGCAGAAAGAGAAAAACAGAAGAGCTTCAGCAGCATCACACAGCTGTGGGGTGGAGACGGGAGAAGAGAGAGAGAGAGAGAGAGAGAGAGAGAGAGAGAGAGAGAGAGAGAGAGAGAGAGAGAGAGAGAGAGAGAG